>SOPF01015775.1:0-52254 GCA_012979155.1 Hypericum perforatum
AAAGTGTAATTTTTCGAACTAATAATAGAGAGTTAATACATACTTGTCTGTTTCGATATCAAAAATTTGATTGATGCCACTTGTAAAAAAACATGTACATGCTACACAGGCAAGAACAGCGTGTATTTTGATGAACACGGGCAAACTTGACATGGTCTTAAACAAATGAGGGTTCTCCATCAATCTTCTTGTCATTACCATTCTGGAAAAATACAATGAAGAGAAACTAGTTAGAAACTTCTCATGAAACCAAAATCATCTTAACGAATTGTGAAATTTATAAACAAAACTAAATCTCCTCTAGATTTGTGGAAGTCAGATGAGATTAAAATACAACGACTTACGAAAATTGAATTGATGCGGCAGACATGGCAAAAGGACTCAAAAATCTAAATAACACATCGTTCTTTTTGGTTTTTGGTTTGATTGTTCTTTCTTCTGCCTGACCCTGTACTTGTGCCTGTTCAAAAGTACATCATTACGAATTATTGAAACAACAAATTTAGAGTAAGAAAAATAATTTTTTTGAAACTTGCGTGGGGACAAACAATTTCTCTCAATTTAATGTTGTTACGTGTATGTATAAAAATGTGCATGTATAAAAATGTGCATGTATACCTGAATCGGGACTACCTTGAGCAAATGGCTTCCATTTGTTAGAAGCTTGGGGCAAGTAGTTTCCCGGCGGGAAAATGCAAGACGAGGAAGTGTTCCTGAAGACGGAAAATCGGAAATTCCAAATCGCTTACCACTTGTGCTACGCGAAGTATATGCAATTATCTGGGGTGATCTTACACTTGAAAGTGTGTGAGCAGAACTGGAAACGTCCATATTAGCTGGATTTGGAGAAGTTTTTGGGAACTGTGTGGTTTTAGGAATCCAACTGCGTTTGTAGTATTATCAATTTGGTTGGTATTATATAGGCAGGATTAGGAGCACTAAAAAGACTTTTCAAATTGGGGTTGCGGGGAATTGTGGACTGTAGTCATTTAAATCCATATAAGAAAGTCAGAAACCATGGGGCAACCGTTTCTATGTAATTTATTGGGATACGGGTCGGACGTTTCAAAGATATTGCTGTGCTCTTTTATGTAAATATATGTTATAAAAATACAGCTATCTTATTACAATATGAGTTACAGATATAACATACTACCATACCAAAACACGATTGTTCAATACAAATCAATTTTTCTATAGTATTTGAACATATTCATTCAAATATAAATAAGACAATTCAAATATCATTGATAAATAGTCTATTCCCTTGTGGTTAACATACATATAATATGTCGATTATATGTACAATGAAATTTTTGTAAAAGTACTCATATAATTAGTTAAGTTTTAAATGACGTATTCTAGTGAGATCCATAGCAAATTATTAACCATAAAATTTAAATCGACAAAAAGTTGACATTATATCAACCAAAGTAGGGATTATTATAATTTCGGAATACGTATCCGCCGACCTGATTTGGCGATTTGCTTGTCGGAAACGAGTGTTTAAAAACAATAGTCGTTCGAGTATTAATCTCGTTACTTATGGTTTTGTCAATATAAGCTCATAAAAATCGATTTGAATAACGAAAATTTAAATTTACTAAAAATATTGACTTTAAAATTTACAGACATAAATTAGAAATTATTATTTAAATTTGATTTGATAATAGTTTTTAAATGGTGGGCAACCTTTAATTGATCCGATAATATTACGAGTGAATGACTTCTGAACTACTACTACAAATGATTTCTTATATTCTATTGCTACGACATCGGCTGTGTGGGCCACGTGGCTGGGTCCACTGATATTTCAAGGGAATTTATGGATTTAAATTGGTGATCAAAAGTAGGATTCACTTTATAAGGTACAAAATTTGGACATATTATACTGATAATTTTTTTTATATTTTTATTTTTGAGAGAATAATATTTTATGTGATATTGTTCTGGTCCAGTATTTTTTAGATTTTTGTAAAAAATCTTTTCATGTTCTTTAGTCCATAAAATTGAAAAAAAATAATAATTTAGCACTTAATCCAACCCCAAAAATAGAAATCTTTATTTGGTATATTATATTTAGTCTCTTCTGTACGATTTTAGGTTTTGTGACTTTTCTAGTTTAGCAAACTCACAGCGTTATCCTTCTATTTCAGTTTTATTAGGCCAATTTTTGAAAAAATATTTTATATTTTACTACTAAAGCCTATCTAAAAAGATCAAAATCTCCCTCCCAGTTAATTGTTTTTTGCTGCTACTAAAACCATCCGAGAAACACCCCAACTTCACCCAGAACCCCAACTAAAGAACCGAATAATTAACGCCCACATGAACAAATATCTTCCTTGCGGCCATAACAAGAGCCAATAATTTCACACGAAACACCTTCATTTAAGCGACTATAAGAACCCAGCAATCTCAATTTCCAAATAAAGATGCAATAAACAAAAAAGCTCGGCATATCTCTTTTTTCATCTCCACTCCGCAAAAGTCTGAGAAGAGGTGAGATTTGGTTCAAATTAGAGACAAATCAGTATTTTGGAAGCTCAATAGTTTAGTTACGGCAAATTTGAATTTCTCCGTCCTCGTCGTCCAACAGGACACATGGGATTAAAATGTAATTACCCTATCTTATTTCTACAATGCACAAGGAAATAAAATGTAATTAACCCATCTTGTTTCTACAGCACGAGAATTTTAATTCTCACATATTTATTGAAAAGTTCAAAAAACAAAGAAATCCATGATAAAGTTCAAAAATTTCAAAATTCTAATACAATTTCGTAATTTAACACATCATTAATAATCAAATAACACTTGTTAATCTTAATTATTTTGTTTTGTATGTCAAAATATATGATTAATTTGAATAATGTGACTTTCTGGAATATATTATTTTCACCAACAACAGAATTTTTATAATTACATACCATGAAAAAATCTCTTGTCCGATTTATTTTTTTCATTTGGTATATTCATCGTTTATCACAAATTGGTGTTGCTTGTTATTGATTTACTATTTTGGTGTCTATGTGGTCACAGAGACACGGATAAAATTCTCGTGATTTGGCCATAGAAACAAATTTTGTGCCTTGATAACTCACAAAAAATAATCTCATGCCTTGATCGGTAAGATATCTAATATTTAATTTTTATATTGGTTGTTGCGCGTGTAATGAGACATACAAATTCCTTTGTACAAATTTCTCGTTAGTATATCGAATATTCCTTTTCATATTGGAGATTTAAGCATATGTCTAAGTTGATCTTTCAGATATTTATAAAAAAAAAATAATCGATGACGTATAATGTCAGAATTTACTTACGGTTAATTAATACTTAGCACAAAAAATCTAATTTAATATCAAAGCGTTTATAAAAATTTAAGAGGTTTAAGATTCAAGTTCTAACAAGATCATCCGGTGTAAAAATTATATTAAAAAAATCTTAATTAATTAACAAATGTCAGAATTTGTTTGACTCTAATTGTGAAATACTTTTTAACAATTCAAATTCAAATGTTATACTTGACTCTATACATTGATAATTTAAAAATAACTTGTTTACACCTATTCAGTAAATATTCATATTATATTTTATGTATTTGATTCTCATGGAAGCATATATAAATTATGAATCTATTGAGAGTGAAGGAGCTTAAATTTTGTACTTCAACATAATCCTAAAAAGTTGAAGTTTGAATAATAAATAGTTTTTTTCAGCTCTATAAGAAACTCAAATTCTTTTACAAGTAACTTTTCAAAATTATTTGAAATATGATACTTTATAATTACATAAAATTGTTTGATCTCAAAATAAAATTTTGGCATGAGACAAAGCAAGGGCAAAAAATAGGGTAACAAAATTAAAATTTAAGTTGGAATGAGAATCAAACTCGGATTGAATGATAAGATGGGTGAGCATTTGATGATTGGACCAAAAACTTTGTGTGTCTAATTCCAATCGCAAAAATAAATGTAAAAATTATATATCAGATATCTAATTTGATCAAAATACAATATACAGTTTTGTGAGTAATCAACGTATGATAAATTTATCCGTGACTTAGTCAACATATTTTTTTTCTAGTAACTTAGAAAAAAAAATTGAGTCGCCAAGTAAACACCAAAATGGTTGATTAAAAAAAATAATATTAGACTTCCTTGCTGATTTTTGGTTCTTCGACGTGGACCTCCGTTTTCTTCATCCCACGAGGCTAAGATCTAATCTTTGATTATGAGACTTTTCTCGGGCCTCAGTTTTACGCTTTTCCTGAGGAGCAACTTCTCGAACTTAGAAAGTGTTGGTCTTGAAATACATGCTGATACTAATAGTGGTAGGTTAATTTAATGTGTTGAAAATTAATCAACAATTATGGATTTACTTGTAAAATAATTCGACATACGTGATGTATCACATGATGGATGAGGAGTCACCAATTGACGTATGGAAGGAATTAAAGACAGAGTATATGTCTAAGTCTTTGTCTAATAAACTTTATCTTAAGCAACGATTGTACGGACTCAAGATGAGGGATGACTCAGATTTGAGCCAACATATTAATGGTTTTAGTTAGCTTGTTAGCGACTTGAGAAAGGTTAATGTAAAGTTTGAGAAAGAAGACAAAATATCGTTGCTTCTAAATTCCTTACTAGTTTCATATGAGCATTTAGCCATAATCCTAACATGAGAAAAAGAGTCTCTAGAGTTGGAGGATATCACAAATACTCTCCTAAGATTTCATCAAAAGAGAAAAATAAAAAATGAACAAATAGAAGCGCTAAACTGTGATGATTGAGGAGAAAAAGATTGAAGTATATTAGGTCTGCATCAAAGAGGTTCAAGGAAAATTTTTATGAGTGCGAAGAAAAGAGATACATGAAGAAAAATTATTCAAGAAGACCTCGGGACCGCGAGAGAGGATTGACACCCATGAATATGGCCTCATATTCTGATAGGTCAGTTATTGAATACCTTTCTATTTTATGAGATTCAAATAATTTATATTCCTAAGTTTTGGATAGTACTTGTTCCTTTCACATGACGTTTAGGATAGGATAGTTCGATACCTACATGTTCATTAATTTAGATATGGTGACTACGAGTAATAATTTTGCTTCTAAGATTACTAACAAATAAGATATTTGAACTAGGATGTAGGATGGTATCATTGTAAAGTTTTAATGGGGTTAGGTATGTTCCAAAGTTGGAGAAAAATTTAATCTCATTAGGAGTTAGATTGTAGTGGTTACAGCTTCAAGATTGTTGGCAATTAAATCGAGATAGAGAAGGATATTAAGATGATAATAAAGGGAGAAAGAAATGCTAGAAATATCAAAAGGTTAGTGGAGGGTGCTGTTGTAGGTGAAATTACGTCCTTATATTCTGATGGAGGAGAAAAGAGTTCAAGTCATGTGAGGTTAGTTCACTTAAGGGAGCAAAAGCTCGATATGAATGATTTGAGTAGAGTTGGGATTCTCACAGACATAGATAACAAATTGTGATGGTATAGTAGAGGCATGTTTAATTAGAAGTCAAGGTTAATCCATTTATTACAATGAGTTTCTTAGAAAACTTTTATTAAATGGGCTTCATTATGATTGTCTAAAAGAACGTACATGTCAAATGTGTTGGGTAGGTTTGGCATTAGGTATGCAAAGCCATTGGTGAAATATGACACAAATCAAATATCTCATTCAAGGCTGAACGATAGAGTTTGAAGCATACTGAGAGTTCTACTAGGTGGAACAAGATATTGCCTATTATATGTGATGACAAGTAACACAATATCCAATGGAGTAATGGTTCAAGGTAGCATAGCATATGGCTGACTGGATAATAGAAGGTATGTTTATTGGTCACAAAGTTACTTTTGTAAGTAGACTCGCCAGCGGGATTTAATAGAGATTAAAAGGGTTATGCAAAACAAACTCGAAAGCTCAAGCTTGAGGATTGGCTCTGAGTGATTAAACAAAAGTACATGAGGAAATGGAGATGATCTTATTGACGATGACAGTTATCTATGATTCATGGTGAAATCAGTAGAGTTGAACCTATTTCACAAATTCTCATGATTTTCATGGGGCAGAGTCTTCGTCAAGATGGAGTTTGTTGAAATTCGGTTGGAGCATCATAATTTCTCGTACAGAATGACTTCTTACCAAGGTAAAGATTATTGAGTCATGGCAAGAAGATCAGGCGAGAAATTGTTGGGGTCGAGCTAGTTTTGGAAAGCTAGCGCCTACTGGGTGCTTCTGCGATAGTTTTTTCTAATTAGTCGAGGACTCATTTTAAACTCCTAATCTGACCTAAATAGGTTTACTTGAACTCCAAATTTTTTTATATATAAAAATATGTTTGTTGTGGCTGTGTATAACTTTGTGACTCGCATCCATCAGTAAAAGTTTTTTTTGTCACCATGTACATAGGTTTTAACCCAAACTACGTTATATTTTGTGTCCACGTTTTTTTGCGCAATCATGTTTTTGTATGAATGAATTCATAATAAGATCTACTTTGCAGAAGTTACCTAATACCGAATATTCAATATATCATTTAATTTAAATTTAATACAAATAGTGAAAAAGGTCTCCAAAAGGCTATGTTTCAAAATAAGAAATTCACAAGAAAGTATAAAAAGTGAAAGGTGGAGTTAAAGTATTTTCTTAGTTTCGTTTAATAGGTTTTTTAGTTCAAGTGTTATATTTTATTGGATAGACGTGTTCGACAATACAAATAGAGATTTAAAAGAATAATTTAAATTTTGTTATTTATCAAAAAAAAAAATCTTGTTCTCGATAAATGTAAAAATTATATATAAGATATCTAATTTGATCAAAATACAATATATAGTTTTGTGAGTAATCAACGTATGATAAATTTATCCGTGACTTAGTCAACATATTTTTTTTCTAGTAACTTAGGAAAAAATTTGAGTCGCCAAGTAAACACCAAAATGGTTGATTAAAAAAAATAATATTAGACTTCCTTGCTGATTTTTGGTTCTTCGACGTGGACCTCCGTTTTCTTCATCCCACGAGGCTAAGATTTAATCTTTGATTATGAGACTTTTCTCGGGCCTCCGTTTTACGCTTTTCCTGAGGAGCAGCTTCTCGAACTTAGAAAGTGTTGATCTTGAAATACATGCTGATACTAATAGTGGTAGGTTAATTTAATGTGTTGAAAATTAATCAACAATTATGGATTGGATATAAAAATTTCAATATAGTATTTAAGTTAATTGATTTTTTTTACTATTATATCTCGTACTTTGGTGAAATCGATCATATATTTGCTATCATTGATCGACAACTAGTTGCTGACATTGTTAAAACATTCGGCAAAAGTTTAGAACAATTGCACATCAGATATATAGTTTAAAGGACAAGAAACCATGCGGCAGAAGCATTAGGAAAATTTAAGTGCATATGCAAAATTGATTTTGATCATGTTGTTGCTTTTTTCCACAGACTTATCAGTAATATCAGCATGCGAGACACTTTCCGAGTTTTTAGTTGGTATTCAAACTAGTAGAATGACGAATTACAATTTAAAATTTAGCATTTTTTAAAATGTTTTAAAAAATTAATAAATATTTAACATATTATATTTTAAAAAATTCAAATTCAAGACTTAATTAAACTAAAATATTAGATAATATAAGTAATTTTGGGCTGGTTGTAAGATATCATAAGACATTTGAAGTTCAAATTTCCAAGGAGGACAAAAAGTTGAAGACATAAACTTTTATTTTTTTCGACGGAATTGAAGGCGTAATTTCCAAAACATTGTTTTGAAGGGAAAGTCAACGAACGGATCAGGAAAATCTAGATGCAAGAAATTTTTTTGGGAAGGTAAATTAACTTTATTAACAGTAAATATAAATAGAGTCTACCAGTGTTGAATTATCTGCATGGTGGTTGAAGATGTAAATCTCATAAAAAAAAACGTATTCTCTTCACGGGTAATTAATGTCTTCAACCGAGATTACATTTTATGAATAAAATCTTGCGTATCGTCTTGACAAAAAGGTGGTAGCCCGCGTTGATCAGACTAGTCACAGCAATAAAAAATGTTACTTTGACTAATACCAGCTCGCTCACATGCAGAAAGTTAAAAATAATGCAACTAGGGAATAAAATATGAATTTTTTCTCGAAATATCTATTGTAGAATGGTCTGACATTTGACTCCTCATTTGGAACATGTAGAAGATCATAATTTTCAGCAATAATTTAACCATGGAGGTCAAAATTAATTCTCAGGTTAATGGCTTGTCGTCCCGGCTCTGCTAATTGTTGAATGATTTACTTGATAGTTGCGTTTACTTTCACCGTGTCTAATTAATGACTATGCCATACTATTCTTTTGGTAGTAAGTACATTTAGTTGATTTCATCTCTTCCTTTTGGCGGCTTTTGCACATGTCCTAACTTGATTGGCAATAGATGATGGAGTAGTTATCAACAAATATTTAAATTAATTATTACAAGAATTTTACAAGTGCTTAATTAACTACTAAAGGTGTCATGTTATTCTCTTTTAATCAGATATTGAGTGAACCTAGTAAAGGTGTCATGTTATTTTCTTTTAATGAGATATTGAGTTCAGGTTCACGTATAAGAGTTAAATATTTATTATGACAGTTTTTCCACCTTTCAAATATTTTATCTTTTGCGAATTTGGATTTATCGGCCAAATATGTTGTAATATTAAATTGTTTAAAAATTTAGTATCATAATTTTTCAAGTTTAATTATAAAATTGAGTTGCAATAAAAAAATTAGTAAGTTTAGTCGTTATGCGAAGTGATTTAAAAAAAAAACTTAATTGGCAATATATGATGACTTTAGTTTACACAAAATTTATTTAGTAGTTCGAACTCGATATCAACAAATATTAGTCAAGATTCGAGGTGGCATTAAATATCATTCGTGGAGAATAGATTGGGTACGAGCTGTACAAATTAATCTGTAATATTCATAATTTAGGTGGACTCTGCTAGTATTTTTTTCATGTGATACCGACATTTTCTTTATACAATAATGACATGTATATTTTCATCATGTTTATTTTTTATTTTTTTTAATTTTTGCAAAAATAATATTTTATTTATGTGATATTGACCCGGTGAATTTTTCTCACTTTAGTAATATGATCGTTGAATTTTTGCAAGAAGTCTCTGACATGTGTATTTTCGTGTATGTTTTTTACGATAATAATTTTTTTATGCAATATCGACTTGTGTAAATTTTTTTTTACTTTGATTATATACTTTTTGAATTTTTTTTTCCAAAGATTTTTGTCCGTACTATAAAAAACATTTTATTTCTTACCCACTTGAGCTTGCGTGCGACATCTTCTCACATCTCATTAATAAGATTAGGAGTTTGAAGTACACAAATAAAAAATAATTATAATACTGTTTTCATTTTTATGATGCAAGAGTTGTATTTCATTCCTCTAACGCCAAGATAATTTAACTTTGAGACTAGCAATCACTCGATAATACAATTTTTAAATTTTATTACATACGAGATAGACATAGAAAAGTATATAATCAGCAGCCCAGTCCATCTATTAAATTAAACAGGCTACGAACTCTGGCTCACTTCAAAAACATTATAGGGCCATAATATGTTATTATTTTGTAATTTTCTTTTACGAATGGTTCATTTTGATGATTAGATTTTTTAGTTTTCAAATTTGATGGCAACCTGGAAACTTCCATATCAGCTACAACTCGGAAAAGGCTATTGAGTATTGTGGGTTTGGCGATCCAATTGCATTTACTTGGAGAGGAGTAGCGATTTGATTGGGATTATATTGGGAAGGATATGGGGCATTCAAACGAGTTTTCTATTTGGCGATAATGGTTGATTGTTGAATGTAGTTATTTAAATCCATGGACGTTTACTAACATGCTCCAATAAGTATCATATTCTTTGTGTTATTGTTTTTCTCGTGTTGATAAATTTTTAACGACTGGTACCAGAACTTAAAGGTTAGAGGATGGTAGATCAAGACACAAAATTTGCTCTTGTAAAATTTGATAGTCAAATTTTAGGTTATAGCAAAGGCGTGTCAAGGATCACCTCGTGCGATAAGAGATGGTCATCGCGTTCTCAAAGAAAAAATCCGAGAAGAGAGAGGGCTAAGAGTGAAAGGTGATGGAGGCCAAGGCGGTGGCGATAATTCACTTAAAATAATTCGACATACGTGATGTATCACATGATGGATGAGGAGTCACCAATTGACGTATGGAAGGAATTAAAGACAGGGTATATGTCTAAGTCTTTGTCTAATAAACTTTATCTTAAGCAACGATTGTACGGACTCAAGATGAGGGATGACTCGGATTTGAGCCAACATATTAATGGTTTTAGTTAGCTTGTTAGCGACTTGAGAAAGGTTAATGTAAAGTTTGAGAAAGAAGACAAAATATCGTTGCTTCTAAATTCCTTACTAGTTTCATATGAGCATTTAGCCATAATCCTAACATGAGAAAAGGAGTCTCTAGAGTTGGAGGATATCACAAGTACTCTCCTAAGATTTCATCAAAAGAGGAAAATAAAAAATGAACAAATAGCAGCGCTAAACTGTGATGATTGAGGAGAAAAAGATTGAAGTATATTAGGTCGGCATCAAAGAGGTTCAAGGAAAATTGTTATGAGTGCGAAGAAAAGAGATACATGAAGAAAAATTATCCAAGAAGACCTCAGGACCTCGAGAGAGGATTGACACCCATGAATATGGCCTCATATTCTGATAGGTCAGTTATTGAATGCCTTTCTATTTTATGAGATTCAAATAATTCATATTCCTAAGTTTTGGATAGTACTTGTTCCTTTCACATGACGTTTATGATAGGATAGTTTGATACCTACATGTTCATTAATTTAGATATGGTGACTACGAGTAATAATTTTGCTTCTAAGATTACTAACAAATAAGATATTTGAACTAGGATGTAGGATGGTATCATTGTAAAGTTTTAATGGGGTTAGGTATGTTCCAAAGTTGGAGAAAAATTTAATCTCATTTGGAGTCTAAATGCTAGAAATATCGAAAGGTTAGTGGAGGGTGCTGTTGTAGGTGGAATTACGTCCTTATATTAAATGGGCTTCATTATGATTGTCTAAAAGAACGTACATGTAAAATGTGTTGGGTAGGTTTGCATTAGGTATGCAAAGCCATTGGTGAAATATGACACAGATCAAATATCTCATTCAAGGCTGAACGATAGAGTTTGAAGCATACTGAGAGTTCTACTAGGTGGAACAACATATTGTCTATTATATCGATGATAAGTAACACAATATCCAATGGAGTAATGGTTCAAGGTAGCATAGCATATGGCTGACTGGATAATAGAAGGTATGTTTATTGGTCACAAAGTTACTTTTGTAAGTAGACTCGCTAGCGGGGTTTAATAGAGATTAAAAGGGTTATGCAAAACAAACTCGAAAGCTCAAGCTTGAGGATTGGCTTTGAGTGATTAAACAAAAGTACGTGAGGAAATGGAGATGATCTTATTGACGATGACAGTTATCTATGATTCATGGTGAAGTCAGTAGAGTTGAACCTATTTCACAAATTCTCATGATTTTTATGGGGCAGAGTCTTCGTCAAGATGGAGTTTGTTGAAATTCGGTTGGAGCATCATAATTTCTCGTACAGAATGACTTCTTGCCAAGGTAAAGATTATTGAGTCATGGAAAGAAGATCAGGCGAGAAATTGTTGGGGTCGAGCTAGTTTTGGAAAGCTAGCGCCTACTGGGTGCTTCTGCGATAGCTTTTTCTAATTAGTCGAGGACTCATTTTAAACTCCTAATCTGACCTAAATAGATTTACTTGAACTCCAAATTTTTTTATATATAAAAATATGTTTGTTGTGGCTGTTTATAACTTTGTGACTCGCATTCATCAGTAAAAGTTTTTTTTTGTCATCATGTACGCAGGTTTTAACCCAAACTACGTTATATTTTGTGTCCACGTTTTTTTGCGCAATCTTGTTTTTGTATGAATTAATTCATAATAAGATCTACTTTGCAGAAGTTTCCTAATACCGAATATTTAGTATATCATTTAATTTAAATTTAATACAAATAGTGAAAAAGCTCTCCAAAAGGCTATGTTTCAAAATAAGAAATTCACAAGAAAGTATAAAAAGTGAAAGGTGGAGTTAAAGTGTTTTCTTGGTTTCGTTTAATAGGTTTTTTAGTTCAAGTGTTATATTTTATTGGATAGACTTGTTCGACAATACAAATAGTGATTTAAAAGAATAATTTAAATTTTGTTATTTATCAAAAAAAAGAGATCTTGTTCTCGATTCATGATAAATTAACCGAGAGCTAGGAGCAAAATCGTCGCACCTAAGGTAAGATAAAACAAGGTATCGATAAGATCTTATACTTGTATCCTACTTTGAACTCTAGAAATTTTCAATATTAGACTCATAGATTTACTCTTTAGGTTCTACATCTCAATTAAATACATGATAATTTTTATCATAAAATTTTAATTTTACATACAAATTTTAAAGAATCTTAATAAATATTTAAAGATTGATCATGAAATATCTAGTATATCCATAAAAAAAATAAAATATTCAATTTCAAAAAATACATTATAAGATATTTAAAATCTATTTATAAGTAATAATAATAATAAAATGACTAATTGATATCTAATAAATGTCTAGTTAAAGTACGGTTTAGAGTAGGATAAAAGGCTAATATAACCGTATGATAGAAATTCATAGGATTTATATTATACCCTAGACTCTACCTTCAAATGTGGACTCATTTTATCTTTAGACTCGGTCAAATTTAATAGACCTTCGACCTATGAAGCAAAGGTAAGGTCAGATCCACAAGGTATAAGAAGTTTTTCATCTCTAAGTAGCAGTGCACTTGTATGTTAACATAAATAAAAGAGCAAATCATCAAAGACTAGTCGTGATTAAGAATTTCTTACTAAAAATATTGATTTATGACAATATGCTAAAACTTAAAAGTAAAATCACAATTTGAAAAAAGTCAAACTAAAATAACCCTAAAAGATAGTTGATCTTCAAAGTTCCAAGGAAGACAAAAGTTTGAAGGCACAATTTTTTTTTATGGGTATTGAAAGGTTAATTTTCAAAACATAACATTGAATGGAAAGTCTACATATTAGCACAAGCCATGTAAAAGTGTCACATGATAGCTTTACGAATGTCTGATTCTGTCGACAAAGTGTAACCAAAGGAGGTTAATCTCGAAGATCTCTAGAAACTTCCATCCAAAAAATTTAGAGGTATTACTTGTAATTACTAAGTAGTGGTTAGGTGGTAGTTGATAGATTATACTTGCATTCATTACTTCGCTTATTTTACATGTGTATATGAGGACTTGCCATCCTCATTTGTAATCACCCAATAATTTATGCAAGTATAATCTCTCTAAAAGTTTACTTGTTTTCTCTCTCTAAGTGTGAGTATTTAGCAAGAATATTAGTGAAAGTTTTACTTAGACTTACGAGAAATTTAAGACCGTACGACAAATTAGTATAGGGGAAATTTGTCCATAATAGTTGGTATTAGAATAGAAAGTGTTCATTTTTGGGACAAGCAAAAATAGTACTGGTGAAAAAGTTGTCAACCACAGTTTAAAGGCACTAGAGAAGTAAGTGACAAAGAAAGGTTCTCTTTGGGACAAGTCCATAATGTGGGAAGGCACCAATTTTTGGGAAGGCGTTTAAAAGGTTGGGCCAATCAACCGAACAGAGTTTATGGACTTGGCACTATGCATCAAAGAGTTTGAGCATGGGAATACTCATCTCAAGGAGAGGATACAAGGTATGATCAACTGACTTAAAGGCCAAATGCAAAGAGGCTTGAAGCCACTTCAACCAACTTTTAAGTGCAAATCGATAAAGTACAATAGTCTATGATTGCTTTAAAAGGATCAACTTGAATTTGGTGTGAATGCCATTGCAAGTTTAGTAGTGGCATCTTCAAGGGGGCATGGAGATGTTCCAAGTTCAGATTGTTTTAGTGGCTCAATGAATACGAAGGAGCTCAAAAGCTTCTTTTAGAGACTCGAGCAATATTTCAAGGCACTACACATCAAGGATGAAGAAGACAAGATCTAGACCTTGTGACTTTATCTAACTGATATTGCCATGCTTTAGTAGAGGATAAAAGAAAGTAAGATAGAGTAGAGGATGTGTGTGGTGGTAACGTGGGATGATTTTCGAAGAAAAATAAAGAAATAATTTTATTTAGATAATGTGGAGCACGAGGTGCGTTTACATCATTGGAGACTTATGTACAAAGATAGTGTTCATAAGCATATGAATGAGTTCCAAAAGCTCTTGTTGAAGATTTCCAATATGAGAGAGAAAGAGTTGTTCTTTGCCTTTGTTAATTAGTTGTAACAATGAGTAAAGATCGAGCTATAGTGGTAAATAGTGTAAGATACCTCGACAAAAATTATAGTTGTCAAGTCCCTAATGAAGAAGACAAGATCTAAACCTTGTCACTTCATCTAACTAATATTACCATGCTCTAGTGAGGAGAAAAGAAGGTGAGATAGAGTAGAGGATGTGTGTGGTGTTAATGTAGGATGATTTTCGAAGAAAAATTAAGAAATAATTTTGTCTAGATAATGTGGAGCACGAGGTGCGTTTACATCGTTGACGACATATGTACAAAGATAGTGTTCATAAGCATATGAAGTGAGTTTCAAAAGCTCTTATTGAAGATTTTTAATATGAGCGAGAAAGAGTTGTTCTTTGCCTTTGTTAATTAGTTGTAACCATGAGCAAAGATCGAGCTATAGTGGTAAATAGTGTAAGATACCTCGACAAGAAGTACAATTGCCAAGTCCTTAATAGAGTTTTGAAGGTCCAAATTTCTAAAAAAGGAAAGGAGAAGGACAAGGGAAAATATGGAGAAGAGTGCACTAAGTTATCAAATAAGGATCTAAAGTATTGCACAAACTCTCATTAAGAGAGGAGGGGAAAATATAGCAAGAGGAATAAAGAGCACTACAAGAAGGAGAAACTTCGTGGCTATTTCATTTATGAGGGGCCTCACCAAGTTAGTGAGTGTCCGAGGAAGGTCAAAGTTAACATCATTAATAAAATGCTCAAAGAAGGAGAAGCATGCGAGGAGGATGTGAGAGTGTGAGCACCTAAACACAATCAATACCAAGATGGAGATGCCAAAGTTAGAGAGGAGAAGTCAAAGAAGCAGTATGATTAGGGATTAAGTTCGAGAAGGAGAAGAGGTAGTTAAAGATGATGAATGAGAACCAATTTCTAATCTTTAGAGTGGCAAAGAATGTGAAGATGTAACTTAGATGTTTTCTCTTGGTGGTCACACTGGTATGACTACCTGGTCATCCTTGACATTGATTTTATGAACACGCTTTGAGCTTTTCTTATTCTCTTTACTAATTTGACGATAATTGTAGAGGGAGAAAAGACTTACTTAGTACTGATTGTGTAAGAGGAGAATACACACTCGGAGGTCCTTTTAGCGATAGAAGTCAAGAAAAGATTGTGGAAGAAAGAGCCGACTTATTTGGCCAATGTATGGTTCTTTGAGAAGAAGAAAAAGGAGTAAATTAGCAAAGTTCCAGAATTGATTAAAGGCATCCCAAAGGAGTTTAAGGATGTGATACTGCAGAACTGCCAAAAGATCTCCCACCTAGGCAAGTGGTGGACCACAAGATTGAGCTCATAGAAGATGAGAGGTTATTCACAGGTACTTTTCTCGAATGGTTCCTCTGGAGTTAGATGAATTGTGGAGAAAACTTAGAGAGTTCTTGAGAAAACTTAGAGAGTTGTTGGAAGCAGGATTAATTTGTTTATCAATATCCTTATATGGTGCATCATTGTTGTTCCTAAAGAAGCAAGACGGGTTGCTTTAAATGTGCATCAACTCCCAAACACTCAATAAATTGACTGTGAAAAATAAGTACCCTATCTCTCTCATTGCAGATTTGTTTGACCAAATTGGTGATGCTAGGTAGTTCACCAAGTTGGACTTGAGGTTGGGATATTACCAAATATGTATTGTTAAGGGATGTAAGGAGAAGATGGCGTGTGTCACGAGGTATGGATTGTACGAGTTCATGGTTATGCCTTTCAATTTAACTAATGCCCCTGTCATATTTTGTACTAGGATGAACAAGGTGTTATGAGCCTTCCTTGAAAACTTTGTCAGAGTATATTTGGATATTGTGTTTAATATTAAGACAGTGGAGGAGCACGTCGAGTATCTATGATAAGTTTTGTGGATATTACGAGAAGGCAAATGAAGAAGTGTCACCCTCCCCAACAATCTCATGGCTTATGAGGTGCATATGGATGTATCCAACTTTGTGATTGGCAACATCTTGATTCAAGTTGGTCATTTGATTACTTTTGAGAGCTAAAAAGCTCAACAACATCAAGCATCAGTACATCGTGCAAGAGAAATAGATGACCATGGTAGCGTATTATCTTCAAATTTGGAGGCACTACTTGTTGGAACTAAGATTTATGGTGAAGATGGAAAACATTGCTACTAGCTATATCTTGACAGAAAAGAGACTTTCACCCAAGTTAACTAGGTGGCAATGTTTTTTTGTCGACTTTGACTTTATGATGGAGTACAAGTCAGGCAAGGGAAATGTAGTGGCCAATGCACTTAGCCGCTAGGCTAAATTGGCATCGATGTGTATAAAGAATGAATGGGAGGTGTTTGCTCCCTGGTTTGGGATATAAGATAGTGACACCTTGTCCAATTTGCAAAAGAGTTTATATGCCGAGATGGGAAGACTTGCAAAATAGGAACTACTTGCTTCTAGAAAAACAAATAACAAAGGTGAAGATGTGATGAGGGCGTCTCGTGAGATTACCTAAGGGAAAATTGTCATGGGCTAATTTTACGAAAGTCCGCTAACGAAGGACAATCAACGAATGTTAACCCGAATACCTCCAGAAACTTCCATCCAAAAACCTTAGAGGCACACTTGTAATTACTAAGTAGTTGTTAGGTAATAGTTAGTAGATGTATTTATTATTTAACTTACTTTTGACGTGTATATAAATAAATTGTTATCTTCATTTGGAATCACCCAATAATTTATGTTAATATTCCGTCTCTAAGATTTTATTTATGTTTCTTTTTCTTTCTAAGAATGAGAGTTTAGCAAAAAAAATTGATAAAATTTTTATTTAAAACTTACAAAAAAATTTAAGACACTACGACAAACTACCAGAAATATGATTTATCTATGACACAAACCTCTTACTCTTCTTAAATTAAACTTGGGAATGAAAACGGGTAAAAGTGCAAAGCCTCATAGCTACGACTTTTAATGTAATGGATATCTTATTTACTGGAAGATATAAATTATTTGTGCTCGAGATAGTTACGTCGTCGCGGACAAAATTTCTCCAAACCTTTGATGTGGGGCAACATTTGCGAAGGCTAGCGTCCGTCGGGAATTATTTTCAGGTATTGATTTCCATTGAATTAAAAGGATTTTTATCATTTCAGAATGTGTGACTTATTGGTTCGAGTTGGATTTGAACCACCGTAGGTAACTAGGTATATCGTGGACAAATTCATAGTTCGTTATTTTTAGTACGTTCGGCTCATTGTACATTAGTACATACTGTGCGTTGCAATAGGCTCATTTCAACATATGTACTATTATGAACATAGTATATTGAGAAACATAAAAAATATGGTATATTGAGTTGTTTGTGTTATTTTATCTTCTGATATTCTATGCGAGCTTTTCGCCTCCTTTTTCCTTGAACACGTCGGTGTTAGATTTTTTTTCTTGCTATCATTTGTCAAGAAAATATAACACACCAAAACTTTAATAGTTCCATCTTGTTTCTTTATGTATTTTTGAATGAGAATCGAAGAATTCAGAGGTAGATTCTCATTGTTTATTATCCTAATCTTTTGACAAAAAGGTTAACCCTTATTAATTAGATCAGTGACAGAAAAAAATAATAATTATTTTTACTAAAATACCAGATCGCTCACATGCAGAGAGGTAAAAAAAACGCAATTCGGAAAAAACTATCAATTGTTTTTTTCTTGGAGGAGTAAATGTTGGTGGATGGTCTAACATCGACATATTGAAAAGCATAATTTTGAGCAATACTTTGACCTTGCGGGTCAATATCAATTTTCAGTCAATGGCTTATCCTAATTATTTGATTATTAACTCCAGTAGCTGCATTTCAAGTTGCAGATTATCTAATTAATTATGCAGTAATGTTCTTATGATAAATATATTTAATTGACTTGACCTATTTGTTTCACATGTCCCGATTTAATTGACGATAGAACCAACATGCATTTAAAATCAAGTGATTGCCCGTATTTTTTCAACCTAATAGTTATAAATAATTAGTTAGAAGACGAGTAATAAAAAATATGACTCAGCCTAAAACTTGATTAATCACCTTATTAAATATGCAAATAATTCTAAGTTCAAACATTTAGGAATAAAAATATTAAATATTTGTTAAAAAGTACACACTTTTTTTTTGGAATTCCACCATTTAAAGGTCATTTACCTAGCCTAAATATGATTAGAATACTCATACCACCATTTAAAGATCATTATCTAGCTTGAAACATGATTAGTATATTCAATAAGTGTGTCTAAATAATCTGTAGAACAAGCTTTTGATATTACATAAATGCTAAATATTTGTTAAGAGTATCATCATTCGAAGATGGTAATAATTAAAAGCTAGATAAATTAATGCAACGAATATCCGGATCATAGATGATGACTTTAGCTATAAAAAAAGTTAGTCAGTTGCCCGGAATCAACTAAATTAAAAATAATAATTGTATCATGATATATCGTGTCCTGTTAGGGAAAAAAAGGGTTAACATTAAATTGGTCAACATCAGAGTTAATGGCGGCATTAATATCGTCTCCGAGTCCTATCGTGCGACGGTGAGAAAGTATCGTTTTACTAGTGAGAAACGTATTATCCTATCTATTGCAGCATACAAAAAATTGGAACTTCCTATAAAAAAAAAATATAAAATTGGGAATTGCTTACTGGCAGCTCATTCGTCCTTATTCCTTTTACATGTTCGGTTGACCAAACCTAATTATTTTAAATAATATTTTTGTCAGTGGAGGGAAAGAAGGACGTGGTGATAAGTGGAGTAAATTGATTTCACTTTATTTTTATTTATTTGATAATTTAATATATATTTAGTATTTGTATCCATTAAAATAAGAAATTGACTTCATTAAAAATTTAATTAACCTAAAAATTAAAATAAAATATTAAAAAATAAAATATTTTATATATTGCCAAGGATTAAACTCTGGTCACTATTCCCTACACCCTTTTCTTACATCGTTAGAACAAGTACTCTTTTGGTTGATCAAAACCGACCTTTATAAAAAAAAATTTGGATATCAAATTTTATTCATTAACAACATATAAATATAAAATATTTATTGCAAAAATTCTGATATAGTTCAAAATTCACCCTTTAGAAATTAACCGGGCCCCTATAGAGTTGTAAGGAATGTGGGCTTGAGCTTGAGCTTGGACTTGGCCTTAGGCAATAGGATGTTGGGTTTATGGGTCTTAAGTCTGAGTTAAACTGCATCGTAATGTGGGCCTTTCCGCAGCATCAGAACATTTGGATTTATTCATTTTTTCTTCTGCCAATAGACTTGTTGAGAGAATATTATCACAAATCTGATTGGGGAACCATGCACCGTGTGCATGGACTATGTGGGATCCGAGAACCGAGGCGCTCGGACTAGGTATGGGTCTTCACTGAGGGACTAATATAGGTTCCTACTGAATTATAATTTTGTTTTTTGGTAGAATACTGAAATATAATAGTTTTTTTTTTGTGGAATGAAATATAATAGTTTGGTTCATAGTACTACTATACTTTTGTGATGAACCAGGCGCAGCAGTCTATTCATAACCTGGACTCAGGACGAGGTACGTTCCATTGGGTTACTACGTGACTCCGTGTGATCTCATCTAACGAGCGGCAACCAGTCAATGCCATTGTTATCTCGAACTCGTCCCGCTGCATCTTGAGCGCGTTAACGATGCCAGCTTCGCCTTCGGCCGCCAACGCGTATGCCATCGGCCGTGCGCGTTAACGGTCCATTTGGGAACTTCCTATTACCTTACTCATCTTCCCAAGATCCAGGCCTTCGTAGTTCTTCAGAGATAGATCTTGGAATGTGATTCAGAGACATGGTTAGTAATCTTATTATGGTCATCTAAAAGCACGTGCAAAGTAAATGTGTTAGACAGGTTTGACACTAACAATAGAAAATAGTAAGGTAAAACCATAGATGAATAAAGTTTTATCTCACTGAAGGTCGAACAGAAGAGTTTGTAACATATGAAGGATTCTACTAATGTATGCTATGAGTTGTAGCACTAATTTGTAACATGTATACAATATCTAACAAGGAAGCATTTTAATATTGTGAAATATGAGAGTGATCAAGGAAATATAGGAGTGTTCATTGGTCAGAAGGTTGGATCGACGTATGATCTAGCATGTTTAGATTCAATAGGGGTCAGAGGAAACACAATAAGCATTGAGAATGTTTCTTAATGATTAAACAAAAGTTGAGAGAATAGAGATGGTCTTGTTGATACAGGGTGTATACGCTTCAATATGGAGTCGGTTTAATTTTGTATGATTTTATATTTTTTCAAAGGAAAATTTCTCATCAAAAACAGAAATTGTTGAAGTTCGAAAAGAGCATTATGATTTTTTTGATAAATAATTTTTGCTAAGGTAGAAAATTGTTGAGAAGTGGCTCAAAATATGTGGTTCTAGTAGTTACTAAGGACCTAGCAACCGCTAGAAACATATTACATAATGTGTGGAATATGATAACTTAACAACCGCTAGGAATTTGGCCACAGTTAGATGACATCATATAAGAACATGTTATCATAGCTTGTAAGACATAGCTGTTAATGCTCGTTGTACTTTATCCAGATCAGCTACAAGATAAGATTTCGAGCAAACAATTTAGAATCATTGCACGCCACTAACTCGGCTTTGCTCCCTTCGTCGAGGCCTTTTCGACAAGTCCGACGACGAGTTCCATCGGCATTGACCGACGTTGACCAGCCGTGGTGACAGAATGGCCACTCCCTTTGCGGGCACCGCCCACCCCCACAATTGATCGGCCGTCCATGGTCGCTCCTCCACGGGTTGATCTGGTAGATCCGGTAGATCCTCCCCCTCCACGTTCCTCTTATGCAACGGTGACCGCCCCACGGGCTGACAGTTGAGTTTGGGAAGGCGACTTCATCTCACATGTTCAGATCGGTGATTGGTTACCTGTGGCTCTTGACAAAAGGGGCCATCTGCTACTTACGAGAATTTTTATAAAGTCGCCTTGATTGGGCGATTGATGCAGTGGAAAGGTGAGAAATTATACTCTACCTTCACTCTTCGAGAGGAGTTGTCGAAGCTTTGGGTCTTTCCTCTATTCGTATGTTGCCTTTGGGTAAGGAATTTTTTGGATTTTATTTCCAGTCCTCAAAAGATCGCGACTTAATTTGGAACTCCCTCATCTGGAATTTATCACAAGGTATGCTTCACCTACAAGCCTAGACCCCCTTTTTTGATCCTTCTAGGTGCTTGTCCACATATGCTCGTATTTGGATCCGTTTGGGAGGGTTAAGCATGGAATATATCGGTCGCGACATTATACTTGGTTTGACCTCTATTGTTGGAAACCTTTACATTTTGATGCTTTCTCACTCAACAAATTTAGTTAAGCTTTTCCTCGTATTCTTGTGGATTTAGACTTGTCAAAGTTGGTTATCAAGGATGTGTTACTTAAGCTTATGTCTCAGGATGTTTTGGTAGATGTTATCTACAAGAACCTCCCAGATTTTTGTGATTATTGCAAGAATATTAGACATCTTGTTACAGACTGTCGCAAGAGAAATGGCAAGGATAATGCGGAGGTGATTGGATGATCTGAGGTTTTCTCTGATGAAGATTTTGTTAAAAATACTGAATAGTTGACTCACTTTACTCTTCTTGAAAACATGATACAAGAAGAGGTCTTTAGGAATGAGAATGATGTTTGTGAGGCTGACTTTTCAGATATGGAGCTCTCTAAATCTTCTGATTTGCCGGCCTTGATCAAGGCCCTTAAGAATTTGGTGCAGGCTAGTTTCGCTCACCGTCGGTGTTGGTGAATGGGTTTGGAATATTGCTTATTTTTTGAACCTCCGCTTATTGTTTCTCTGCCTTTGAATAAGGGGGTGCAGGTGGTTACTCAATCTGAAGTTCAGAATGCTGAGGCACGATGCACTGAGTTGATTGTCCGATATGATTCTTTTACTCCCTCTTGATTTTGGTAAAGAAACTGATGCAGTTGAGAGAGATTGTATTCTCATATACCACCTCTAGTGGCTATGCATGAGGTTAATCCATCCTCGGATAATGATCTGATCTCGGAACAACAAGGTGAGTTGGTTCCTTGTTCCATGACTTTGATGGCTTCTGTCCCAGAGCAAGATTAAATGGAGTTGGATTTTGATGATCCTTTGCTGCGGAGTTCTGGGCTCTTATCGGACCGATTTTCCTCTTCATCTAGCAGGCCCAGTTCTGGGGACTTGTGGCTGCTTCTAGGATGACGAACAAAATGTTGGTACTCGATCAACCTCTCTTTAACCTGACCGCCCTTCTGCTGAGTCTACTACATGACCTTATCGTAGGTTCTTAGGTTGGACCATCCCCTCTGCTCTTCTCCTCGGCCCTGGCCCACCACCCTCTTCTACTGATCCATCTCCAATGCCCATTTCAGGCCATGTTAACAAGATTGACCTTGTTTCGGATACCCTTTACCCTGCCTTGGACTACATGGCACAAGTTGCCAATCCATAACATTGGATGTTAGATTCGATTGATACGGATGATCTATGTCTTGACGGCCTCGACAGCTTCGACTTACCTTCTGCTAGAGAGATGCGCTCGAAGCGAAAAGGTTTCTCTATGAAGAAGCGCTAACTTTCACCAAAATTTTCTTTTATTAGGGCGCGAACCTTCGTGTACCACTGTGCCTTGACCGTGTTTATTTTCTTTTTACTTTTTTTCGTGATGTTTTTCTTCTTCTCATCCCCTTCCTCTCTACTTCTTACTCCTTTCTTTGTTATTTTCTTTATTATTAATAGAATTTTCTTTTAGTTAAAAAAAATCATAGCTTGTAAGATTTTGTGGTTTAGATATTCATCATTAAAAATTCTTATGTTTTTCTATGGACATAATTATCAACTATAATCATGTAATCTCGTGAGTCATTATTTATGTTATTATTTCCTTGAATTCCTAACAATACATAATGTGAATTATACTAATTTTTCGGGTCAATGGAATGGAGGGAGGCAGATGCATATTCTTTTGTTTTATTTTGTTTTTAGAAAATATTTTTTTTCACATGAAAAATCATACCATGATATTATTCAAATACTGAAGTTTTATCAAATCATCTTATAACTAATATTACTAGAGCAAATATATTTTGGTTCAAACTGTTGCATAGAAGAAATGCAGCTCCCTCGTGTAAGAACTATCTATTTAATTATTAATAATTTTATTAAGATGATTCTTATAAAGTTGGTATAACGCTCCGTGATTTGACCGACTAGTTCTACTATATCACTACGGGTCTTTTTAGCGTGCTTTGTCCTTACTCGCACACACCCTGGAAAATTTCTCAGGAGGTCACCCATCCTAATCCTACCTTCGACCAAACATGTTTAATCTTGAAATTTTTCAGAATGTGTGCCCGAAAAGAAGGTGCACCTTGTTGGTATGGATAGTAACAATCAAATCACTTAAACCTTTCACACAATACATATACGGGGTATCACAGTTGGACTTTACTATTCATAACTCTTATAGTAGTAAGAATTATTTTATGACACTAATTATTTGTTGGACTTTACTATTCATAACTCTTATAGTAGTAAGAATTATTTTATGAGACTAATAATTTGTTCAATCTCAACTGTTTATTAAAAACTTGATGGATGTGCTTGATTAATTCTAAATATAGTTTTGTCCTTTCTCTACCAATAAATAGATAATAATACTATTCATCAGTAAATATCATTAAATGATAGGAAAGCGAGAAAAATCTAAGCTATAACGACGATGACATTAAGTCAAACAACATAGATATTTTGTTGTGTATCCTTTGTACTCTCGTTATGATTTACGGTAAAATCGCAAAAGTACATCAGCCGACGACTTATTAATTTGTTTGACGTGTCGTTGTAAACCTTTGGTGGTGCTTGGACCAACAGTACTAAATCCATGTTCACTTTATGTTTTGTACTACTAGATAAAATATGTTTTTCGGTTAATCCAACTTATACACACATAGTGGTCTATAATAACTTTTTTTTTGTAAGGGAATGGAGCCATAATGCAGATGCTACATATTGTTTTGTTTCATTTTCTTGTAATAGTGAATTTGATTAAAATCCCAATGTGTAACCCATCCCGAAGATGAGAAAATTAATATTACCTGAAACTCCAAAAAAAACATAATAATTCCCTTTATATATAAGCAACAAGAGGCTCTCCCATAGAAGAGATGCAGCTCCCTAAATACCAAATGAGAAAATTCAGACACAAACGGTATTTATACTTGGAGGTACTCACCATTATTAATTTCAACGCCCAATAAAAAAGACAATTTCAGACAAGACAAAATTTGGCGCACATGTCTAGGGGTGAGTTTGGTGCAGTGTGGTGCGGTTTGGGCGAAAATCGACACCGCACCGCACTTTTGTTTTAGGAAAAAATTAAACTGCGCGGTGCGGCTCGTTGCGATGTCGGGGTGGTGCGGTGCGGGGCGTCGTGTGGCATGCGGTTTGGGCCCGGCCCATTTTAACGGGCCCAAATCGATAAAAATAATATATAAATTTGAATTAAATTAAAAATAATTACAAAAAAATGAAAAAAATAGGTGACCAATAAGAAATATGGTCATGAAGAGTAATTTTTTAAGATATATTATATAAAATATGTATATATACATATATACATATATATACATTTCAAAAAAAAATACATATATATAGTGCGGTGCGGGGCGGTTTTTCGCGCGGTGTGGTGCGAAAAACTGCACACCGCACCATTTTATGCGGTGCGGTGTGATGCATTTTTTCCTCCTAACCCACGCGGTTTGTTGAATGCGCGGTGTGGGTCGGTGCGTGATGGTGCGGTGTGTGGTTTCTGCGGTTTTTTGCTCACCCCTACACATGTCCATTAGGAGAGAAAGAAAGATAAATTCTTGTTTTGTTTTTTTTTTCATTACATATGAGATAACCAAAAGAAAAATATATAATTAAAGTCCAATCCATCTATGAAATTATTTAGAAACTTGTGCTATAGCCCACCAACTGGAAACGTGGTGATCTAGAGGAACGGAAGCGTGATAAACTGTAGATAATATGCGCTCCACATGGAAAAATAAAGCTTTCGGCTTTGCACCTGCAAACTCAAAGTTGGTTATATTAGCCACAAATATATAGAGCAGTAAAAAATAAACAAAATAAGTGAAATAGTTATTCTAATTCTAGTTTAATCTAGTGGTCATAAATTTGAATATTTGGCAACTTTAAGGATGTTTTTTATATTTATTGGTATCTCATCATTTTTCAGTTATATTATGGACTCAAATTTAAATTAATAATTAGATTAGTATTAAATTATATGTGCATGCTTTATTCTATTTTTTACATTTTTGGAAAATAGGATTAGTAGTATAAATATACAGACCAAAAATTGATTTTAGTGTAAGGTAAATTATGATTGGTAGGAATTATTTCATAGTTTACCTGTGTGATCTTCCAAGCCTGAAACAAAGAAAAGTCGCAAAGTCGCAATTGAGAAAGTTCTACTACTCAATCAAATTTAAAAGAATATTTAAAAAATGGAAATAGGAAACAAAGCAGAAAATTATAAATGAAATCCATAAACATCCTTAATAGTTTTTGAAGGATTTAATACGCGATTAATGCATAATCGTGCGTTAATCCCTCGCACAATCAACGATCTAATTCGTTAATTAAAACACAACTTACTTGTTGTAGCGTGTTCCCGAAGGACCGTTGCGACTAGGTAGTGCTATCGGTCGGTTCACGAGCACGAACAGATCGGATACGTGAACAGATTTCCACGAATGGCCTCGAATCGCAAATTTAAGACCTCAGGGACTAAACCAAAATAGTTCCTTTTTGTGAGTGGCTATGAGAGTGGCAAAATTACGAAATGGTCACGCGAGCATCTCCTTTTATACTCTTTAGACCGACTTACCGAAAGTAGGATGTGGGCCTCATGCAAAGAGGCCCACACTCCCATGTCCACTTCTTCCTAATTGAAGAGGTGGGTTTTTGCCCACAGCCAACAATCTTCCACTCATTCATTATTGATCACAGTCAAAATAATGAATGTAATTTGGGCCCTAAACCCAATAAACACCCTTTCATACGTTATCGACCATAGTCAACAAAGTCTCGGATACTTACATCACAAGGATTTTGTGCGACCAGCATACATCAAGTGTGAATAGCTAAACTGTAGAGCACTCACATGGCCACATGAATTGTAGCATCTCGATATCCTCATTACATACCGTATGCCTTATCCTAGGCTTCATCTCATATCCTATTGTTATCACATGTGATTTCAAATAATTTGTTCGCGTTCACTATTGTATTACACATAACATAATAGGTGCACCAGAACTACGAATCTCTGGAATATGATCGATGAAGAACCTTCTCCTTTATAAGTATTTCTTCCATCATGATAATGCCTGCTTTTCTAGTCAGCGTTGCCAGGTCGAATAATGAATCATGACCTTTTCATAGACTTTCTAAGCTAGCAGCACAAAATCATATTTCCGAAATACGTTAAGGATCATAAGGATAGTATCTCCGAAAAACAAGTTTTTGAAATTAGTCTCACACCAGGGAAACAGAAATCACTCTATGATTTTCCATCCATTGGTCGACTAAGCAAACATGGTACTAACCACATTCTATGATGTTCATTCCTTCGAAAAGGAGCGCATGTGATACACAAATTAACATCATACTAGAGCATCAGCCTCGCTGTTTTACAGAACAACGGCCTTAGTTTACATAAAACTGCTCCAGGCTATCAAGACAGATTAATGATAAGTTCCACTTATTTCTTATCACTCGGATTTACAAAAAATCCTATGCAGCAATAGATGCTAGCATTCACAAATCTTGCACTTTTAACAAGAACTAATCTTGTAGTTCTTGTTAAAAGTCCAATGATGTTCATAAAACTGCCTCATCTCAACAAGGAATCAACTCATTGACTCCCACTGAGGTAAACACCCGTGTGAGTGGGCTACTTTTCTGTCTCACATGCATTTGTAAATGTTAATCAAAATAATATTCACAATTGTATTACTGATATAGTATCAAATTCTATTGAATAACAAATTCAATAGACACTATTTGAGAAAGAAGCAACTTATTCACAAATCTTAGGACCTATGATATTTCTTAAAACATCATAAGGTACAACCTAAGATCTGCGATCATATCTCACATAGATATGTGTTTCATGTTTACTTCTTCACATATAACAATTAAACATAACATATGTTTATTGGTTCATCTGGGATAGCTTTGGATAATTGGTTGAAGACTCTCTTTAACCATTTTATTTATTGCACAATGGTTACAAAAACCACAGACTCAGTTTTCATAACTGATTAGGAGATAGACATAAGTCTATTCATAGCTACTCCATGAGATAGTTTTTCCTAATGGAAAATAAATATATCCAAATATGAATATTCATATATTCACATCTCATGCCTAAATGGTATTAGCTTAACCCATGATGTTAGGTCTTAACCAAAATGATTGTACTACAATCATTTCCAAGTACTTTATAATTTTCTTGACCAAAAAGTCAATGTGCTATGTTTGGATCACCATAATCCATAACATTTGCTTAAAAGACATCCATCACATCCTTTAGCTTATGAGGAATATCTGGATACAAGTCTTTACTCTAGAAAAAAATGACCTTTTTAACTACTAGGGCACATTAAACTAATATCATCACATTCAAATCGTTAAACTTAAACGATTTCTCAAAATCTAAACTTCGAGCAGTAATGAACTTCTTTAATATCTTTAAATTTCAAAGTCAGTCGTAAACCACGCTTTGATCTTGTAAAGATATTTCTGGTCAATTTCGACTACATATGTCACTCACATATGATGACAAATCTTTTTAGAGAATTTAGTGTACCACAGTACTCATCAATTAATTCGAAAAATATATGATATATTCGTATTATGATCGAATCATAAAATGATGAGTTTAACACTAACTTGCATATAGATTGAGGCTACTTCACAAACTTTATGTTTAGTATCTCAATCTATGGATACAACCCTCTGGTCAAACCATATGGGTTTTTCCATCCAGTTCTCCACTGAGAAATGTAGTCATTACATCCATTGGATGTAGCTCTAGATTAGGTAAGTCATTATAGCCAAAACTAACCCAACAGTAAAAAATCTTACAACAATTGAGAATGACTCCTCATAGTCAACTCTTTCATGTTATGTGATACCACTGAAAGTCAAGCAAGACTATTTATGCTTAATCTTGAGAATTCATTAATTTTAAAAAAATGTGCCCCTGTAGACAGATCAACATCAAACTAGTTCTCAAATATAGTTTGGTCTAATCTATTCATCCATTGCATTAACTAATTCATTCTAACTGAGAACTCACACAACATCCAAAATCATCTTATGTTCATTCTCATCTTATAGGATTTGCTATAAGAAGTATCACTTGTATCTTTATACAAGAGAATATTTTTCATACTTTCAACCTTTAGTCGTTGGCATGAAAAACTTATTCTTTTAGCTTCATGAATTTCCAGTTTTGATAAATATCTCACATATCTATCGTAACTAGAATTCATATCCTATAGAAGTTTTATTCCAAACTCCCACTAAAGTTTAGAATCCTACTCCTACTAAGCCATAGATCTCACATACTCCCACTGAGATGAAGATCATTGGGATCATGAACTTTCGGTTCAACTAGAGGTGGTTAAACATATTTTCCTCCTCCACAAAAATCCTCCCACTCAAAAGGAGTGATCCAAATGATTTTAACTTATCAGTTTCATACAAGGTGGGTCATAACTCACCCATATTAATTTTGAAAAAAACTCATTTTTCAAAAAATATTATGTGGTTCAAATGATCACTTTTCCATTTGATTTGTTCACTTATGAACATGCATCAACTTATTTGATACTTGTAAGCATTTCACAAAGACATTCTTTGTAAGATACTCACACAAATGGACGCAAGATGATCTACCCTCACAGTCTTGACCACATAATTCAGAACAAATTTAATACAACTGATGAATAAATCTAATTATTTTGTGAATATATCCCATAACTATTTTTCTATTCTAGAAGCATTCACATATAAGTAAATTTGATCTTTATCAAATTACCTTTTAGTCCTATCTTAGTTGGACAATCATATGTTCTTGACTAACATAATCCATTCTAGAATAACATAACTTGACATCAACTTCAGACGTTAAGTTATGATCGCAGAAAAATAATTACAATGTAGATCACATAGATCAACATTCAAAATGAGAATATATTTACTAATAACTATCGTAAATAAAGACTTATCCAGAATGCTAATCACAATGTTACTCAACTATCTAATAGAAACTAAGAGTCTTTTAAACTTGAACGAACATGGAGTATATCACACGTCATGTAGAAGTAGAATTTACTGACACAATCTGTTTGTATCAATTCTTTCAACTTCTACTCATGTATATAAACCAATATTGATGGAACTTACTCCAATCAATGCTTATTAGGATTCAACAAAGATTTCA
Organism: Hypericum perforatum; assembly: GCA_012979155.1. Taxonomy (NCBI): domain Eukaryota; kingdom Viridiplantae; phylum Streptophyta; class Magnoliopsida; order Malpighiales; family Hypericaceae; genus Hypericum; species Hypericum perforatum. The sequence continues at coordinate 29,993 of SOPF01015775.1, forward strand.
CACATCTTTGTCATATGGCCTATCTCAAGTGAATCAATTACTTAATTGATATTCAGTTCGAAGAATAGATCTTGACAAATTTAATCCACTCACAAGTGAACTAAATAATTATCTTGGCAATGCAACTTGTCGCAAAATGCCATATCTTCAGACAGTTAAAATATTTCTTCTCAGAAATATTAGACCTTTAAATCCTCCTACCCTCAGAACTTTTCTTTTGGGTTTAGTTCATTTAGTTCTTACTCTTTTCTTTCTTAACTATTCCATTTGCCTCAAACAGTTTCGGTCAACTTTATTATTGCTCCCACTGGAACAAACTCAAGTCACATCCACTCAAAATGGACTTCAATCGCTAAGAGACAATTCTCTTTAAGCTTAAGGTGACAACACATATAATATGCCGTAATGTTAACAACATACATTTTGGCTATTCATATGATCAAAACTTGTAGGCATGGAATAATTATTATGCTTAATGTTTAAGCATATAACCAGCCTTAGCTAGCTTGTTGATCACATTAAACATCTTACACAAAGACATTATCGTCAAGCAATCAACTCATAAATTGAGCACATTCTCATAATAGACCACAATCATAATCATAGTCTATAGAACCTAGTGTTCTTCCAGCACATAGCTATTCACATAGCTTTAAGAAAATTATGAAAGATACATTGTATGTAAAGAATTACATCAATAATACAAAATAATTTACTATGCGTTATAACTCTGAATGATTAAAGTCCTTGACTATCTCAGATTTGAAGTAGGTCACGAGTATGTTTCCCCTCACAACTCCGAGAGGTAATCTCAAACCCTAATCATTCTAAGTTCATTGATAGTAAATACAAGTAGATTTTTCTCATGGTAATAATCATGTTATTAAATAAATGATTTATTTAATCAAGATAACATATATCTACATGATAAATAACCATGAAAATAACACAAAGTTCTAAACACACATGTTTAAGAACTTTCAACAAGACTTAACAAAAATTTAAATGATTTACACAAAATAAGGAGGGTCTAAAGATTACATGACTTGAATTGACATGGATCCAATGATCCAAAAAGCATAAGGATAAGGGAATTTGCAATCATATTCCCAAATTGAAAAGTGACGTACACATCATCAACTTTACAATTTCATTTGAGCATTAAAAGGAAATTTTCACAAAAAATTCTCTTTATGCTCAATTATCCAAGTAGACGTTACAAAACGCCTTTAAACATGCCATGTCCAAAAATAAAAAATTTTCATAATTTTTTCATCTTTGTCAACACTAGAAGATGTTTGAACATTTTTGCGCCAATACTCTATAGTCATTACCTCCAGCTTAGACACACATATGTATCCTATTGTGAACAGAAGTCAAGGTTACTTTCATTAACCTCATACAATTCTTATATTCCCATAACCAGATATGACACATCAATATCTAGCCACTTGTGTTGCGTCTAATCACAACACGTGATAAACATAAAGCACTCAGGAATATTCTCAAAAAGATATCATCGTAAACTTGCAACACAATGCAAAAGCCTTAGGATAAATACTCACATTTTTCCCAAGCTATGATCAAAAACTTATTTTTCGATCAAAAACGATGAAGTCTTATAGCAAGAATTTGTTCACAATTGAGCTATAATACGTAATCAATAAGTCATGTTATTACACATATTTTTATCGGTACACATACCTCAAAAAATATTTTTCCGGACTTATCCAAAAAATATTAGGTTTGTCGAAAATTATCATAATAATTTTCCAAACCAAGCCTAATTAAAAGATTGACATAAAATCTTTTATGTAATTGAATAACATCTAATGTCATTCAATAAAACTCAATTCAATTTTGAAGTCCATAATACTCAAAATCAAACATAATTAAAAAATACACATATTTTTCAATAATAAATGCCTTATGTCTAACTTATAAACAATTTAGTCAATTTAATATCCAAAATTAAGTACAAAACCTAATTTTTAATAATTTATAAATATATTTTAAAACAAATCTAAAACATATTCAAGTTCTTAAAATTATTAAAAATAACTTTAAAAACTTAATTTAGAAATTAATCTGTAATTTTCAAAATTTTAATTGAATAAAAACTAATTTTATTCAATGAAAATACCAAAATTCCATCCAAATTAACCAATTTTGACTCAAAGTCAAAATTAACCAAAATCGGACTGATCGAACCATTGAACCAATTCAATTCATTTGGTTCAATTTGAAATCGACCCGAGGTATAAATAATTCGCGAAAATCATAAATTACAATTATGCCCCTCGCATTTCTTCTCCCCTTTCTCTCTCTCTCTCTCGCTTTCTCTCTCTCTCCTCGCAAAAAAGAAAGCCGCGACCATCCTCTATCACTGCTCCGTCACGGCGGCGATTCAGAGGTCGAAACTGGTCAGGATCGACTCGCCGTCGAATCCCGAACACGGTGGTACCCTCCTCGACGTCCGTCGTGCCACCATTTTCCCTCGCTGACGACATCATCATCGGACATCTCCGAGAGCTTGAAGCACTGTTCTTGCTCAACTGGGGGCCAAATCGGAAAAAACAACGATGATTCGAAGTCGGGCACACACCGTGGACTTCATTCCGACCAATTTCAGGCATCGAAACACTCGGAAATGGCCAGATTGTTTGAGAGTGAAAATTGGGAGAAAAATCGTGATTTTAGGGTTCCTCTGGATTGGGGAAAATGGCAAATTACAGAAAAATTCCAAAGGTTTCACTCGTTCAACGCACGAGGACGAGCCCATCAGCCGCAAAAACAAAATTTCACTTCAGTACCAAGGCTTTCATCCGTGCGCAGAAAAGGATAATTCCTTTTCACGCGTGAAAATTAAACTTCAATTCAGTCCTTTGGTTCTTAATTAAATTACACTTAAGGACGACATAATGTAATTTATACCAAAAATGACATTAAACATGATTTTTGAATCATATAATCACAATTAAACTTAATTCAAAAAATCATACAACAACCAGAACAATACATAAGCTCGCTCTAATACCAATTGAAGGATTTAATACGCGATTAATGCATAATCGCGCGTTAATCCCTCGTTAATTAAAACACAACTTACTTGTTGTAGCGTGTTCCCGAAGGACCGTTGCGATGAGGTAGTGCTACCGGTCAGTTCATAATCACGAACAGATCGGATACGTGAACGGATTTCCATGAATGGCCTCGGATCGCAAATTCTAAGACCTCAGGGACTAAACCAAAATAGTCCCTTTTTGTGAGTGGCTATGAGAGTGGCAAAATTACTAAATGGTCACGCGAGCATCTCCTTTTATATTCTTTAGACCGACTTACCCAAAGTAGGAGGTGGGCCTCATGCAAAAAGGCCCACACTCCCATGTCCACCTCTTCCTAATTGAAGAGATGGGTTTTGGCCCACAGCCAATAGTTTTCGTTGACTTTTTTTTATGTCTCCACAGCAGGTATAAAATATATGGATATTGTGGGCAGTAATCAATGAAATATTAAAGTTTAAAACTGAGTTGGAAAGAAGTTCCAAGATTCTTACATGGTGAATCACTTATAAGGCACTGATTATATGTGCAGGGATCATGATGCTACTTTTAAGAACCTATATAACAAAGAGAGTGTCGTTATTATTACGAAAATTTTGAACAATTATCTCGTTAATCGATAACAATTATTATGCAATTTTTTTTATTTTCTTTAATCGCGCAAACTTTTATGAAGTTACCAAAAGTCTCTGTGGTATACCGTGGGTCGAATTATAGCTGCCAAAACCCAACACAAGTGGTTTAGGATATGGATTCCAACGCCTAGCAGTAGAGTTTTCTTGACTCCAATTTTTGTTGCCAGTGTTGGTATGTTGCACCTGTAGAAAAAATATTGAAATATTAGAATATTCTGATCAAATATCACATCCGACTTGAATTTAAATTAATCAATTCAGTCAATAATAAAATAGTTAATTGTACCAACTAGAAGATAACACCGTATAAAAGTGGTTGTTCCAACTAATTATGATGGTTAAAGAATTAGATATTCTAGTTGATTAATTCAAGATCAAGGATTTAAAGAGTTTAATCAAGGGCGTACTCTTTATCTTGGCTGATTGAAAATATTGTGGTGAAGATTGCCATGTATATTATGGGCGAGCTGCAAGAATAAAATGATCAAATAATGGTTATCCTATTTGAACAAAAATTAATTAGAGAAATAATAAATCTCATAAAATTAGTGTCTAAGGAAAAACAACGGGTTTTATAAAATATAGACAAAAAGGCGTATGTAAATGGAAAAACCTCATTTGAAATGGGAACCCTAGGGCGGCTCCTGCTCCAGCAAACAGTGTTAGGAAGTAGACAAATCCTTGCATCTGCGAATGAGAATATAGTTTTGAAATGGCATTAGCTTTATCCAAAAAATAAAATTTGATGAACGTGTTAGGGAGTAGTGAATGTTCCATAAATAAAACCAACCTAATCATTTGAAATTTCACAAACATTTGTTTATTAATGTCGTTATTAACATGAAGATCGTTTAAATATATCGGGTTGAATGTTTCTTGTTAGTAGAAGCATGATTTGAGAAGGTCTGATTTTTGATATTTTGTGCAATGTTGTCGTGTTCTTGGACCACAAGGAATCACTTGGTCTACGAAACGGCCCAATGAGCTTATGCCTCGTGCTATTCATTTACGTACTTGAGCGTTGGGCGGAGTCTCAGGGTTATTTGGTTTTTTTTAGAATGGGATCACCTTTATATTAACTTAACTTGGAAAGTCCTGGTACAATACAGAGCAGAGCTCCCGGAGGTGGCCGAGGAGCCATTTTGATGCGACTAGATTCAAACGAGAATTAGTCGCAATCCTATTGGCATCTTCGTTAGCCGACCTTGGTGTAAAACATAGCTTACAAAGACGCAATGGAGAAATAGACAACTTAGTCAAAATAGTCGCATTCTCGACTTTCCAATCAATGACGCTTGTATGTCTATTTATGAACTCGACTACCACCAAGCAGTCTGAGTGAATTTGTGTCTCCATATGACTGAAGTTCCGATTCAAAAGCTCAACTGCTAGCTAAATTCCCTCACTTCTGCGTCGAGGGGCGAGGAAGCCCTTGTGCGTAAGCTTTGGTCAGCAAGTACCTGGCCTTAATTGTTTCTAGCCACAGCTGCAATGCCAGTACTCTGATCTACGTTTGATCAAGCTACATCACAATTGACTATCACCGCTTGTCAAGCAGGTGGATCCCATCTCTGTTTCTCCCGACTTTGAGCCAAGTTTTTAGGTTGAGGATCTGTTACCAGAACGCGGTTCAGGCACCATTCGAACCAGGCCTTCATAGCTCTGTCAACAGTCACGGGAGGGGATAGATGTAAGCCTTGGGAGATTGCCTCATTACGGGACTTCCAAATCTGCCAACACATGAAAACAAGAAATGAGGACAAGTCAATGTTTCCATGCAATTTCAGCCAAGAACAAGTTTGTGAAAACCAGGTAGCAAAAGAAGCAAACTGTGCAATATCTGATCTATAGTTTAACAGACAACAAAACCAAGAGGTACAAGCATGGGAACATGTGAGAATCCTGTGTGTAATAGATTCAGGTTCTCCGCAAAGGCCACACTCCTTAGACTGTCCCATATTTCTACGGAACAAAGATGAAGCTGTAGGAATGCTGTCCGTGGAGAGCCTCCAGATGAAAAATTGTAGTTTAGGTGGGACTTGAAGATTCCAAATGCTTTTCCAATATCGATCACCATCAACACCTGCAATGGGTGATTGTAAATCGTTATGAGCTAAACGCCATTGCAAATAACCAATTTTGACAGAGTAAATTTCAGAATTGGCTTGGTCCATATGATTTTATCATCAATGTTAGCAAGTGAAATATGCATCATATAAATAGCATTTCTCTCCGAAAGATCAAAAAGAGCATTAAGCTTAGAAGAATCCCATGCATTGGTCACGGCGTCCACCAAATCAATGACACGAGAATAGTTCGCCAGGTCAGGTTTTGTTGAATTGATACACTTGTTCTATCCAGAGTCAAGCCATGGATCTGACCAAATATCAATGGAACTGTCATTACCCACTCGCCAAAGGACATCTTTCTTGATAAAATCCTTTCCTGCATGAATACTTTCCACATCCAAGAGCTATTTCTACCAACTTTAGCCTGCAAGAGAAAAACATGTGAGAAATACAAGCCCTTCAAAATTTTTGCACTCAACATATCAGGCTTCGTAAGGATTCTCCAAGCCTGTTTACCCAAAAAGGCCATATTGAAGTCAAACATTTCCTTAAACACCAAACCACCCAGAGATTTGGATTGGGAAATTTTTTTTCCAGGATTGCCAGTGAACTTTCCTTTGATCAAGATCGCCCGACCACCAAAATTTAGCGAGAAGACCATTTATTTTATTACAAAAGGTTTTAGAAAAAAAAATGCATTGCATAGCATAAGTGGGTATTGAAGAGAGTACGGATTTGAACATCACTTCCCTTCCCGCATTGGACAAGAGTTTTTGCTTCCAGGATTGGGCTCGCTGAGTTATTCTCTCAAGAACAAAAGATAGCGTGCGAGTTTTGGAATTCTGCCAAAGAGATGACAGACCCAAATATTTATCTGAGTTACCCATCTCTTGCATGCCCAAAACTCTCAAGATTTGACTACAATGCATGTTCATCAGTCCCTTGCTGAAATGGACATTAGATTTGGCCAAGTTGAATTGTTGACCTGAACCACTAGAAAAATCAGTTAGTAACTTCTTAATAGTAGTGGCATCATGTATGGTAGCCCTACCAAACAAGAGTGTGTCACCAGCAAATAATACATGGGTGAGAATAAGGCAATGTTCATTTAACTTGTACCCAGAAATCCGGCCAATAGAATATGCTTTACTTACAAACTACGAAAAAGCCTCAGAGATTAAAAGGAAGAGGAAAGGTGAAATAAGATCACCTTGCCTCAACCCACGAGTAGGTTTAAACCATGGTAAGGGAATACCATTGAGGATCACTGAATAAGAGATAGAATAAATACATGACATGATATAGTGGACCCACTTACAAGGAAATCCCATCCTCAACATGACCGCTTACAAGAAATGCCAGTCAACCAAATCATAAGCTTTTTTGAGATCAAGTTTCAGGGCCATATCACCCCGCTTTTTACCCTTTGAATGCTTAAGTTTATGAAAAACTTTGTGGGCGACAATTATGTTATCCTGAATGTTCCTCCCCTGAATGAAAGCTCCTTGGTTCTCGCTAATTATGCCATTAATCCAACACTTTAACTTGTTAGTCAACACTTTGAAATATAATTTATAAGCATAGATACAAAGACTAATAGGGCAAAAATGAGAGACATGCTCAGGACATTTGTTCTTCGGAATTAATACAATAAAAGCTCGATTAAGTTTTCATGAATAATTTTAGAATTGAAGCACTCAATGATAGCACTAGTTAATTCTTGACCAACAATGTCCCAGTACTTGTGAAAGCAGATACCTGTATACCCATCCGAGCCTAGAGCTTTCAAGCTCCCCATTTAAAAAGCTGTCAATTTAATCTCCTCAAGTGATAGAGGGCAAGATAGAGCATGCTTCATCTCGGTAGTGATAGACTCTGGAATAGAGTCTAAAATCTGATCTGCATTGTTAGTAATGTTAGAAGTATACATAGTACAAAAGTAGTTATGAATATTACCTGAAACTGCCTCTTCACTTTCTAGCTAAGTACCATGATCATCAATGAGATGTTTGATCTGGTTTTTTTGCTTCCTTTGTGTGGCTGAAATGTGAAAGAAGCTTGTGTTCTTGTCACCATACAATAACTAGTTAACTCTTGAGCGCTGGTGCTAGTACATTTCTTCTATTTCTTGTCAAAGATGGAGTTCTCTTTTCAGTTCTACCTCCTTTCTCTTGTTTTCCTTGGTGTAGACCCATATTTGTAGCATTTTAATGGTAGCCAAAATATAATCAATTTGTTGGGGTCGCTTGCACTTTGTCTCTTTATGCCATCTAGAGAGTCTTGTACTACATTTTTCACTATGCTTGCTCCACTTCACAGACTCAGAACCCACTTCTTTATTCCTCCAAGTTGAGGAAATAATTTCCTTGCATTGTGTATTCATAGTCCATAAGGACTCGAACTGGAACAGATTAGCCCTTTTTCTCTTAGGGCAAGTATCCAAAATTAAGTAGGCATGGTCTGAGCCCACCATATGGCCATGGTAGATTAGGGCATTAGGAAAGCAATTTTTCCAAGAAACATTGCAAACAGCCCTATCCAGCCTAGCCAAAATATTATCATTGCCTTCTTTTGAGTTTTTCCAGGTGTAAGGGTTCCCCTGGAACCCCATGTCCATCCGTCCCACATTGTACGAGTAAGTACGCAATCAATCAAGTTGTTGGTCATTCAAAAGATTACCACCCAATTTTTCTTTAGCATAGCACATATTGTTGAAGTCTCCCATACAAAGCCAGGGTGTTAAAGTGGATTTAGTCAGATTAGCCAAACTACACCAAAATTGAGAGCGTTTACTCTAATTTGGCTTGCCATATAACTAGGTAGAGGTCCAACTCATATGAGAACAGAGCTCAAGATAGTCCACCTCAATAAAAAATTTACAACTATCAAGTACACTAATATTTACACTATCACCCACCTGAGAGTTAACCTTCCACTTTTACCAATCGGGTCCACGTACCACAAATGTTGAAACTTGTAGTTTTTTAAGAGCTATTCAATTTTCTTACGTCACTAGATGGTTTCTATCAAGAAAACCATGGCCAGTCAATGCTTCTTAATGAGTCCTTTTAGGACTCTAACTGTCGAGGCTTGGCCGAGGCTGCGACAGTTCCATAGGGGGTGGGTGGCCTTCCGACTGCCACCCTTGCTTCATCAATTTGGATTGTGGGGTTTACCTCTGATTTAGTCTGAATCAGAATATTAATTAATATTTTTTCCTCATCGATGCCACTGGCCTCGTCCTTGCCTTTTATAGAGGAGACAAATTTTCTTTGATACCCTGTAGAAGCTGTTAGGGCAGCCAGAGTTTTAGTAGGGGTCTTCGTCTTTGGGATGACAAGGGATGAATTCCTTTTCTCAACAATTTCCTCTAGTAAAAGAGCCCCATAGAATGGGTAAGATTGTCTTGGCAGGATGGATGGTCATCAACTTTAAGGTTTCTAGCTTTGTTAGGAGGAGAGAGATTTGACACGTGGGCTAATTTTCTTTTTTGGATAGGGATTAAAATATTGGGGGACTAATTTGGTGTGGTCTTGTCTGTCGTTTCACAGTTATGTTTGGGTAGGGATTTTTCGTGGTTTGACTTATGCTTGGGTTAAGGTTTGGATTCAGGTTTGACAGGTGTCTAGTTAGTAGGAAGTGTGGTTTGTTGTTTGGAGTATGGAGAGGAATTTGACATGTTGGGTTAATAACTTGATAAGGGGGCTATAAGGACTAGGGGGACTGAAGAGAGATGATTTGAACACTTACCCTCATCTTGCATTGGGAGAATTGGTGCACCAAGAGGAGGAGCGCCATTTTTTCTTATCTCCACTCCTCGAGGCACTTGAGTACCTTAAAGGCTAGAATTTGAAGGCAGACTAGAAGTAGGGAGATAGAAGACGTCTCCATCTCAACTGAATCCCTAAGCTCTAAAATTTTCTTCTCGGGTTTCTCTATCAGTAAGGAATCAGAGGCCAACTCTGACATCATTTTCTGACAGTTCTTTGACATCGACGAAGCAATAAATTTAGTAGGCATAGCATTAAATTGGTCGATCAAGTTTTTGAATTGATCCAAAGAGGATGCCTGACTAGTGATAATTTCTGACATCAGTTCATCAGGAGCTGGGACATTATTTGGATTAGGATCATGAGTCAGTTCAATTGAAAGGACCTTCTGGTTAGAATTTTCATCCGGTATGGGATCTTCTTGGTTGATAGTAGGATCAGGGGGTGACTCTTTCAAGAAGCCAGAGCGATAGGTGAAAGGTCTTGACTTGGTATCTTTGTACCCCCTTGAACGCCATCTAGGTTATGCCCTGAGCCAATCACCAAAAGCCAAGGATTTGTTTCGAGCATCTTGCCTGCCTCCCATGGTGTGGACCTTTAAGGTACAATAAGCTTTTAGATGACCCAACTTACTACAGATTTAGCAGAATTCTGGCAGCCATTCGTATGTAAAAGTAATCTTCTTCTCTAGTAAGCCAGCCTGCTTTAGAAAGAAACCTGGCACAAGAGGTGCCTTAACATCAAGCTTTGTTTTCAAGCGCAGAACCTGATCTTTACAACCGGCTTCATCTTCCAGAGAGTCAACGAATTCCAACCCCCTAAACTAAGCAACAACAGCTCCACCGGTCTCAAGAGAGATAAAGCTTGGCAGTAAATCATGAACTTGAATCCAGAAGATAGTTTCATTAAAGACAACCTCGGACCAATGGAGGTCAGAGTCCCACTCTTTTAAGATGAGATGGTAGCCAGCAATCCACCAAGAGGCACCTCTAATAGCCTTCTGTTTATTCTCTTCAACACTAAAAATGATCGAGAAGACATTATTGTAACTCACTAACCTCTAGATCAGGGAAATTCACTCTTGCAAAGACTAGCTTTAACCGAGGAAGGATGGAAAGCCATTTTTGCAAGGAGCTTTGATATGAGGACTAATTTGTGGATGTGTTATTTGGTTTGTAGTTTTGGTTTATGTTCTATCAATCTTAACTCAATTGTTAGGTCAAAAAAGAAACTCAGAAGGTTGGATGAATGAAGGAGATATTTTGTATTTTCAAGAAAGTTGGGAGTCTCATAGAGAGAGGTTGGAGCTCTCAAAACTAGAGAGAGAAACACTTGGCCAATTTTGCAGTGTCAGATCTTCCTTTGGTTATGGTTTTTCTTTGGGTCTTCCTTTGTCAATATTCTCACCTTGTATGTGTACACTAATAATACTATACCCAACTCCCTGATTTTGCTCTCTCTAGAAATACTTTCTCTCTAGACACACGTCCAGAAAACCCCTCCTCGTTGGCACGCCATCCATAGAGCCTCCTAATAGGGAGGTTGGGCAAATGTCAGAGATGACAGCTACTCCACCCTAGGGCTGAAAAAAAGCAAGATCATAATCTGGCTCTCATGAACCCCCTTTGTCGAACAACGAGAATAACTCGATACCCACAGATGGGGAAAAGAAGAGAAAGCTATCTTTCAAAGATACAATGATAAGAACTACGATTCAAGCTTCCCTCAACCAAATGACCCAGACTAGTACCAATGGGAACAAGAAGAACTAATTGAAAGTCACTCTGACAACAAGGGAGAAGAGGATGGTGATTACCCCATAATTTGCCTCTCTTGCATGGACAACCTTTAAATGTGCAGGCCCTGGTGGAAAATATTGATTGTGAAAGTACTAGGAACCCGGATCTCCTATCCATACCTCAAAAGGCGACTGGCTCAGCTGTAGGGTCTCCCAGCATATTTTGTGCTTGTTGACCTTGGATATGACTTCTTCTTGGTGAAATTGGCAATAGACAAGGAATACAACCATATTCTGTTGGATGGCCCTTGGATGGTAGCTGATAGCTATGTCATAGTCTGGCAATGGGTACCATACTTTGATTCAAAATTGGCTAACATCACAAGCACGATGGTGTGGGGGAGAGTACCTAATCTGGGCATAGAGTATTACGAGATGCCTTTCTTAAAACACATCGCAAAATGAATTGGGACTCCAATTTGGATTGACATGCATACTAACTAATACATTCGAGGTAAGTTCGCATGAATTTGTGTCAAAGTTAATCTAATACAACCTCTATTCTCGCAGTTCAGGGCTCTCCAACTGATTAGACGAGTCCAATATGAAGGCCTCCATCGAGTATGTTTCGATTGTGGCAAATATGGGCACTATAAGACTGAGTGTCTAATTTAAACACTGGGACTAGTAGACAGTGGTCCAGAAAATGTTGCGAGAGAGACCCACCAAAATACAACACCAGTTACCCGAATCTCGATGTGCCACCAAGAGAGAGTTGACCAGTACGGGGAATGGTTGACTATACAGAAGAGGACAAGAGGAAAGAGAAACCAGAACCACCCTACCACTCAGAACAAACAAATGCCAGAAATAGGTAAGACTGGTTCTGACAACCAGAGAGGTAAAGAGAAGGTCAATCCTTTCCAGGACTCTTATTTTGGTGCACTTGTAATAGATACTGATAACTCTTTAAATGAGATGTTAGACATTGAGACCAACTTAAGACCTCAAGATAATGATGAATGCTCTAGAGCCCAGATAAAGCCCACGAAGGATAACGGGGCTAATGAAGTCCATAAACAGACAAAGGAAAACAAGGCAAAATAGCCTAGTATCACAATGCAACAGAGTTCCAAGCCCTTCATGGGGTAGAGTGCAAAGGAATGGAAGCTCCAAAACAAAAACACCAAACAGACATAAGGCACCCTAAATAACCAACCTGAGACACCAAAGTCGAATACCTAAAGTGGAAAAGGAAACCAAATCCCTAACTAGAAAAACTAACTAGGCTCTATAGTATGCCCTCCAACAATACCACTCTGTCATAGGCTAGACAAAGAGATAGGGTTCATGACAAACCCTTCTAAGTTCCTCACCAAACCCATTGACAAGGAAAGTCCCAACGAACAACCATGTCATATTTTGGCTAAATCACCACTGAACCCAAATTGGGGATGGTAGAAGGGGATCCACCTAATGATATTAAGGAAAACGACTCAAAATTCTTGACTATTTCTCCTAGTGGCAAACCCGGAATGCCCTCCCCTACACTAACATGCCCTTAAATGACCAAAATAACTTCATGGAATGGATGGAAGTTGACCTCACACAAGCTTAACCTATGGATCATCATGCCACCAACACCAAGCAAAACTCCGCACCTAGCCCAAGATTTATTCTTGGGTAGTAAGACCCCTCTCTCCCCTCTTTATTATTTTATTGAATTTTAACCTTCATATTAAATGAATATCCTTGTCTGGAATTGCCAAGGCACTGCTATTTCCCATTTTAAAAATATGATTAAGGAACTTACTAGACATTTTTGACCGACTATTTTGGTCCTCCTTAAGACTTGGATCTCGAGTAAAAGGGCTAAAATATTGGCAAAAATCACTGATTATAGTGACATCATTCAGGCCCCCAAGGTGGGTTTCTCGGGAAGAATTCAGGTCCTATGGAACCACGCTACTATTAAAATCGACCCATACGCAATTTATTCACATGGAAGTTAGAGAAGACTCAGCGAATAAATACTTCAAGATTGTCTATGGTCATCCCAGGGCAATAATTCGTGATGAGCTATGGATTCGACTTGCTAATATTACCACTAATATATCTATCCCTTGGCTCATTATAGGTGATTTTAACATCTTCTTACCATCGGATGGCAAGATTGGAGGAGCCCCAATCAAAGGCCAATACCACCTAAAATTTAAACACTAGATGGAAGCCTGCGCTCTTGTTGACATTAACTTTACAGGCCCCAAATATACATCGACAATAAGGGGAGTCTATGAAAGGTTGGATAGGGGCATGGCCAATATTCATTAGAGGCTACAATATCTATAGACGATGGTTATCTACCTACCCAAAATCAAGTCGGACCACTGTCCAATCTTGATCATAACAGACTCAACCCCTTCCTTTGGGCCAGGGGCCTGACTCTTCTGGTACCAGATGGCATGGCACTCAGACCTGAGATTTTTTGACTTTGTTTGTGCAAGTTGGGATAACCAAATACCACTTCCACAAGCATGTCACACCTTTACTGAACAGGCCCAGATATGGAACATGGAATGTTTAGACAATATCTTCAAAAGGAAAAATACACTCTTTAGGAGATTCGGAGGAATTTAAAAATCTTTCGAGCAGAAACATAATTCCTTTTTAGTCAATTTGGAAAAAGACCTCTGAAAATAGTTGGAAGTCACTTTATAACATGAGGAAATGCTATAGGCTCAAATGGCAAAAAGGGAATATCTCCTCAATGGCAATCGAAACACAAAATTCTTCCATGCAACTATGATTATCAAACATAAGAGAAATTGAGTTGAAGCCATCACTTATTCGAACGACGACTGGATCACTGAACCTACAAGAATCAAAGCTACCCTGACACACTTATATATTCTGAGGAGGGTTCGGATAGTAGACTGGGTGTTATGTCCCTAGGTCTGACTCTCGACCTTTGTTTGTTTTGTTTTAGTTGTTCTTAGGAACATTAGGCTTAGTTTATTGACTTTTGGGAGAAAAAGCATAACGTTTTCATACGAACTCTGAATTGAGTGATTTTAAGATGAGTAGATCCGTAAGACATAGATCTACAATTTGTTGATTTGAGTTTTATGATTTGAGGTCAAGATTGGCTTCTAGTGGCACCCCAAAGACCACTAGCTTCCCCAACAATCGCTAGGGGGTTTAAAGATTTCCAAAATTTGGGACCAGCAACTGCTGGGGTTTCTAGCAATCACTGGGCTACGCGCCCTTCACTTTAAAAAGTGATAACTTCCTCATACAACCTCCGATTTAGGCAATTCCAATTTGAGTAGATTCATAACATCTAGAACTACTGCTTTGTTCTTTTAGTTTTGACATTCATGGATTTATCTGATGGAATTATGGAAGAGTTTTAGGTGCTTAGTTATAGGTATGATTTTTATCGATATTGTAAGATTTTATGGAATAATGAGCATTATGGATATTATGGATTAAGGCCTGACTTATGGACTTATTAGAACTTAAAAGTTAGTTAGGAGTGACATTGAAAAGACTAGAAAAGCCAAGAATCAAAAGAGAAAAAGGATTCCACTTGCTTATGGACATACCTTCCATTTAAGGAAAGTTTGGGAAAATATTTAAGGGAGGCTTGTAAGTGGAAATCACTTGTGCTCATCCATTGAAAACAAAGAGAGAGAAAAGAAGAAGAAAACGTGGGAGAAGAAGATGAGAAGAAAGAGAAAGAAGATTTCTTTAATTTATGGATTGGTAAGTGATTTCTTGATGATGATTTATTAGAATTAAGTTTAGATCTATTCAATACCTTAAATTAGATGCAAGCTTGAAAGGATTTGAGCAACTTTATGGATTTGGATGTTGGAGGTTGAGAATATTTAAGGATACGAAGGGAAGATATGAGGAAGGTTGATGATAAGCTATGCTTGGAGATTGTGATTTGAGGACTATAGTGTATATTTTGGAGACTTTGTGCAGGAATCCAAAATTGGGGACTTTTGTGATGTTTTTCCCATTTTCCTTATATATGAGAGGTTGAAGATTGATAGAGTGTTGTTCTATTGATTAGTTGATCGTATTTTGGAATCTGAATACTGAGGGACGTGAAGCGAAGTATGAAAATCTTTTTGGAGCATTTGCATAACATTGGTCTCGGTGAGGGGGATATTATTGATAACCTTTGTTTTGGCTAACTTTATATATTGATTTGATATATATGCTTTGGCTTGATGTGTTATTATATTTGAATCCTTGATGAGAGTCTTTTGATATATTTTTGGAAAGTTTATAGATTGACAAATTATGATTGTGTCTATGATACGTATGACGTTTGGTATAAATTTGCATACGTGACTAACTAGTCTTGGTCAGTATGATATTTGTGAGTCAATTTGTGAGATGGCAGACGATGAGGTCTACCCATGGCCAACTGGGGATGTTGGCATATGTGCACATATTTTAAGGATACATTGGATTTGATAAGATATGTTTGGCCGGTAGAGTTTGATATGATAGTACTTTAAGATATGGTATCCTCATGTTGTGAGAGAGAGTGACACATTCTAGACCTATCTTAAGTCTATCCATTATATGTCATTCACGATTCTGAAGTAGGGTCAGAACGTATCTATCTGTGTATATGAAGTTTGTTCAATTTGTGTGATACGTCATTTTGTCTTTGTTTGTGATTTTGGATATATGAACTTGATGAATTACTTACGATGTGCTACTTGTTAATTTGTCATCATTTGGTCAATGCATGGGTATATTGTGATGTATGTGATTGGTTAGTTAAATATAGGTTACTTTTAATATCTTTCTACTAAGTACTCCAAAGTACTTACCCCCTCCCTCCATAGGTGAAGAAGTTTAGGGAATTGGTTGATATTTGGAGAGTGTTTTTATATGTTCATCTGTGTATAACCCGTTATCTTCATCCCGAGTTACTTTTGAAGTCTCTAGATGGTACTTTCCTTATTTATAATCTAGGTCATATTGCTCTATTGTACATATTGTGGTCCTGGATTTGTACATTTTTGAATTATGAATTATAGATATTGTATGGCTTTTGGAATTAAGAATGATGAATATTTGTAAGTATTATGTATGGAAATACTCCTATTGTGTACATATGATTATGAATTTACGCTTCCGCAATATTTTATATGTATGTCTGAGGCTGGTCGAGTCGTAACTTTTAGTGATATGTGAGCGTGACCCAGCGCCGTGTTAGCAGCCCAATTTTGGGTCATGACAATGGGTGCCCTAATCTCCAACAGATTCCAGGAAACCTCCAAGGAGGAAAAATGCGAATTGCTAAGATACCCACCCAAGAGGAGATAAGGAAAGTTGTCTTCATAATGACCCCAATGAAAGCATCGGGACCAGATGGCCTACATGCCATCTTTTACTAACAGAATTGGGAAATCGTCAAAGACAATACCACTAATTTTATACAGCAAGTCTTCCAAGGGAATCTCTTATCCGAAGAACTAAATGAGTCATCCTTGGTGCTCATCCTCAAAATGGACCAACCACAAATTCTCGCTCACTTCAGGCCCATAAGCCTCTGTAATATGTCTCTGAAATTTATCATGAAAATATTGGTGTGATGCCTTCAAGAACTCATGCTGAAATGGGTAGGGCCATACCAAAATAGTTTTGTGCCTGGCCGACAAATCTTAGGAAATATCATCATTGCCCAAGAGGTTATCCATACAATGAAGAATCGACGAACGAGTAAGAAACTTATGACACTAAAAGTTGACTTGGAGAAGGTTTATGACCGAATCTGCTAGACTTTTGTCAGGGAGACTCTCTCACTCCTTCATATATCTAATCTCATAATTGACTTAATTCTTGATTCTATGTCTACTTGCGCTATGCATATCTTATGGAACAAGGAGAAAACCTTGGTGTTTCACCCCTCTTGGGGTATACGCCTAGGTGATCCCTAGTCCCCATACATCTTTGTCCTATGCCTTGAGAAACATAGCCACCTTATCCAAGATAATATTGAACACCACAGTTGGAAATTGATCAGAATTTCACGTAGTGGTCCTAAGTTGTCTCACCTTTTCTTTTCCAATAATCTACTCCTCTTTGCCAAAGCTTCTGTTAACCAAGCTATGTCATTGACCATTTTTGCTTGGTTTCAAGGCAGAAGGTAAACAAGGGGACCAAGCTTTATGTCTCCAAAAATGTCCTTGGCAAAAGACTTGGAAAGAGTCTTTGAGGTCTCGCTCACTAATAATTTTGGACGCTATCTTGGGATGCCACTCCTCCATTATCGGATCACCAAAAATACCAATGGATTCATTATAGAAAAAGTCCAATCAAGAGTACAAGGATGGTGTGCCAAAAAGTTGTTGTTTGCAGGACGGACAACTCTAAACCAAGTGGTGCTCTCGGCCTTCCCTATGTATGCAATGCAATCTACTAAGATCCTCATCGATATTTGTGAGAAGATTGAAAGAATCCAAAGAAGGTTTCTCTGGGACTCCTCAAACAACAAAAATAAACCTTACCTTATGGCTTGGGATACGATCTGTCAACCTAAAGAGAGTGGAGATTGGGTCTTAAAAAATTGAGAGATCAGAATCTAGCATTATGATGAAGTTGGCTTGGGTGTACTCAACAAGAAAGAAGACATGTGGGTCCAAGTCCTCCTGGGAAAATATATATCTGACAATGGACGAATACCACTTATGGAGAGAAAGCCGACACATTCCCCCCTGTGGAAAGTTATCATCAAACTATGGCCAATTATGTTGAAAGGCACCACCTGGATTGTGCGGGATGGAACCTTTATCTCTTTCTGGTAGGATACTTAGCTTCCTACCTCAGGTTCCCTCAAGCATGGGACAATTTACATTATACCAAATGACATTCTATATTGGAAAGTCAAGGATACTGTTACTATATGAGGCGAGTGGAACTGGGACTTACTTAGTTCCCTCTTGAATACTAACACCCTTAATATCATTACAGGTATCCCACCACTTTATGCAGACAGATGGCCTGATGTCCCTTCGTGGAGATACTCTCTAAATGGAGAAATAACTACAAAATCAGCCAATAGCCTGCTCCACGAGGGTGGGACTATACAAAGCTCACGACTCTAGCCTCAAATATAGAATTGGCATGGCCCTTAACACATGAAAAAGTGACCTGGTTGGCAGGTCATAGAAAGCTCCTAACGAATGCTATCTGCCACAGTCGCAAGATGACCCAAGATGGGCATTGTCCATGCTGTACTTCACATGACAAAACTGTGATCTATACGCTAAGAGATTTTGCAAACATTCAATGTTGCTAGGCACAACTCCTTCAGAATTTCAATCAGAATAATTCTAATTTTCACTCAGCTGATATCTATTCTTGGCTCATCCAGAACACGACAGGAACAGAAGAATAGACCTTAATTTTCATTGTGACCCTTCACTATATCTGGCTGTGGTGTGTGGGGAAACGACTCTGAGTGTTTAACTAATAAAGCTTTCTTCATATGTAACAGGATTGAGGAGATACATGCAGCAAAAGAGGCAAGCAAGAAATTGCATACCAAGACCTTTCGATAGGAAAAGCTGGTTGGTTGAGAAAAACCACATCAAGGTTTGTGGAACTGAATATAGATGGCACAAAGCATTCCTCAACAAATATGGTAGCTATCGGTGGAGTCATACAAGACCATACTGGATAATAGAGAAGTGGATTTGCTACTAACTTAAGGAATTGCTCAACCAACAAAACTGAAGCATGGGCTGTCTTTAAGGGATTAGAACTTGTGTGGAGTCTTGGGATCAAAAAGGTTATATTGAAATTAGACTCCCAACTAGTGGCGAACTACATAAATAAGGCACACACGACTAACCTGCCCTGCTCCTCCATATTACTGGACATCCGCAACTTGCTTACCAGAAATTGGGAGGTTAGGATTAGCCTTGTCTATAGGGAGGCAAACTATTGTGCTGATTGGATGGCCAATCATGGATTTTCGCTTCCACTTGGAACGCATTTCATGTGTAACCCTCGCCCTCCTCCCCCCGAGTTTAGAAGCGATACTATCGAGCGGTATTAGCGATGTATCACTGTCTATAATGGTTGTAACCTCCTTTTCCAAGTAATAACAATAACCACCCGGGGTGCCTTAGTCCCTCCTTCTCGACCAAGAAAAATATTCTCACCTTGTAATTTCTCCTTTTGGATAATAAAGTGATATATATATAAATATTCTTACCATATATATCGGATTGAATATAAAAATTATAACATGATATTAAAATAAAATAATTCAACTATTTTTTAACAAGATTATGGTGAGATTACCATTTTCTTTACTTTATGTTTTGGATGATTATTTGTACCTATGAAACATCCTAACTACTCACGGAATAAGATATTTGACTTACCAAACCAATTGTAGTTGGTGCTCTAATGGTGGACGCCTTGGAACGAAAAGGGGGAGCCAAATATACCGCTCCCACTATTAGCAGCCAGAAATTAAATACAATGAAAGGAACCAAATTCAGAGCTCCAGCTATAACTAAACTGATTGCCACGGGCCGGGAAACCGTGATAAAGTCTGTTTTACTCTCGATACCTACTTATATCATGAGTTGCTTCAGTCTTCCGGTTGAGACCTGTCAACGAATTGAGCAAAAACTATGTGCTTTTTATTGGGGAAGTAAGGAGGGTCAGAGAAAATTGCACTGGCGGAGCTGGATAAGAATGTGCCGGTCTAAATCTCAAGGGGGCTAGGTTTTCGACGTCTGGTCAGTTCAAACAAAGCAATGTTAGCCAAGCAGGCGTGGCGTCTAATTTGTTATCCTCAATCTCTTCCTGCTAGAATCTTGAAAGTGCAGTATTTTCCCCGAGGTGATTTGTTGTCGGCTAGCCCAGGTTATTGTCCAAGTTTCACTTGGAGAAGTATCAGAGAGGGGTTGTCGCTCCTTAATGACAACTTAGAATGGAGAATTGGCAATGGATGCAGTATTGCTATTTGGGAAGATTGGTGATTACCAGGAGCCGATCTGGGTCATCCACGTTATGTTTTTCCGGGATTTGATTCTTACCGATTCGTGGCTGATCTGTTGATTGCAGGAACTTGTGAGTGGAATAGGGCTTTATTGGAGCGACTTTTCTCTATGGAAGATGTTAATCTTATTTGTGCTATTCGACTCAGCCACAGGCTTCCTGAGGATACCATTCGTTGGCGTCATAACAGAGATGGAATTTATACGGTTCGCTCAGGTTATTATACGGATCTTCAAGTATGGTGGGAGTCTTCGGATTTAGCAAACCTCCAGACTCTCTCTAAGGAAGTGTGGAATCGGGTGTGGGGACTTAATTGCCCTCCACGAGTTCGTTCTTTCATTTGGCGTTTACTAACCTCCCTTCTCTTTCTAATTTATTACTACGTGGTATTAGTGTTGATGATCACTGCCCTTTTTGCTCTGTTATGCCGGAGATAGGTTTTCACCTCTTCTTTGAGTACAAGATGGCAATTATTGTTTGGAGGAAGGCTGGTATCTTTCTACAATCAAGTCAATATCTAACCCTTGAACAAGCCTCTGTATCAATCAATTCTCCGCTCAGGATAGTGACGAGAGAGGACGCCAAGCGACATGGTTATGGGGTATCTGGAAAGTTAGAAATGAGATGGTTTTTAATAATAAAAACTTTGATGATGCCTGGTTGTTTTGGATTCTGTGTACAGGTTATGGACAGACTTTGTCTCTGCCAACAAGAAACAAACTATGGAGAGAGCTTGTCCACCTGCAAAGTGGCGACCTCCGGATTCGGGGTGGTTCAAAGTAAATTCAGATGCGGGTATTAATGCAGCAGGAGCCGCACAAGTGGGGGCTGTGGTGCGCGATGATGCTGGAAATTTTGTCGCTTGATTCGTCAGGAGTTTTGAGAGCCCTATTCACCCTATTTTATTAGAGGCCCGCGGATTGCTAATTGGAATTGAGCTCGCGTTGGTCCTTGGTCTCAGGTATGTATGTTTCGAATCAGATTGTCTTCCTTTTGTTACGACCCTCGTTAAATTTGTCTTGGTCGTGACCGCTAGCTCCGACCGTTGGTTATTTTGCGTTGAATGGTTCTCAAACCGTGTGGCTTAACTCGTCGACCGTTGGAGGATTAGGTATAACTTTGTCGTATGAACTCCGATTTAGATGATTCTAAGTTGAGTAGGTTCGTAACACGTTAGTCTACGACTGTCGTGTTTTGAGTTTTATGATTTGGAATCTTCATCTTTGAGTTACGAGCTAGTTTTGGTGGGTTTCACGAATGGTAGGCTTAGTTCATCGCATTTTGGTAGAAATATCATAACTTCCTCATACAAACTCCGAATCGAGTGATTCCAAAACGAGAAGATCCATAAGACATAGAGCTACAAATTTTCTAATTTGAGTTTTGCGGAATTCGGATTTTAGAGAGGGGGTACAGAACGTTTACCCAGCGGACGCTGGGAAGCCAGCAGACGCTGGGCCACTCGAGAATGCCTTGTTTCGGGCAGAGAAGAGACCCAGCAGACGCTGGGAAGCTAGCGGACGCTGGAACACCCGGGAAATGTCATTTTTCTGGACCTTTTGCCCCTCCAACTTGGTGAAACCTTATAAAACCGCCTTCCAAATATAGAAAGTTTCATCCATTCACTTTCCACAAAATATCTAGCCTTTAGGAGAGAAGAAGAAGGAGAAGGAGAAGGAGAAGGAGAAAAAGGAAGGAAAAACCTTGGTTTTGGAGATTGGTAAGTGATTTTTGGATTAAAGTTTATTAGAATTAAATGTAGTTCTAAAGCTTACCTTGGAGTGGATATAAGCTTGAGTTAATTGAGCAACTTTTATGATTTTGAATGATTTGGAGTTTGAGAGTTTTGATGGTTGAAATGGATGATATAATAGTTATAGGTGTTGATCTATATTGAAGTTGTGATTAGAGAACTATTGTGTATATTTTGGAAAATCTTA
>SOPF01015777.1:0-22280 GCA_012979155.1 Hypericum perforatum
CTCGAACATAATTCAAATCTCTTCATCCTCCTCTTAAAGGCACTCTTCGATGTTCCTCTAGAGTGTCTCAAGAAATTTTCTTCTCGACTCTCAATTCTCAAGGTCTCTTGTGCTCGACGGAGAATGATGAGACAAATGTCAATCAGGATCTTCCTAGATACTAAGACACTAACTAAACAAAGATATTTAACGCAAAACATCCTATTCTTTATTCTCTGCAGGTAAAAGAGCCTTACTTTGTTTCAAACGTTCACGTATTGGATGGCACATAAATCGATTGTACCGCTGTATCTCGATTAATATCGCCCCCTTCAATGTAAATTTTGCATCGTTGGTCTTTGACTCTAAAGACTATCCTGTTGCTATTTTTCAAATCAAATGCTCCGAAAGGAAACACCTTGACAATTAGGTACGGGCCACTCCACTTGGATTTGAGCTTCCCCAGGAATAGTCTTAGTTGCGAATTATAGAGAAGAACATGCTGCCCTTCCTTAAAATCTTTCTTGATGATAATGGCATTATGTCTTCTCTTAGTCCTTTCCTTGTAGAGCCTCGAGCTTTTGAATGCCAAGTCATGCATTTCCTCCAACTCCTCGAGTTGGAGAATTCTATGCTCTCCAGCCATTTTGTAATCATAATTAAGGGTTTTAATGGCCCAAAATACACGATGCTCAAGTTCTACTGGAAGATGGCACGCTTTGCCATAAACAAGCCTATACGGTGACATTCCTATAGGTGTCCTAAATATCGTATGATAAGCCCATAAGGCATCATCGAGCTTATTCGACCAATCCTTCCTTGCTGTTCCGACCATCTTTTCCAAGATTTTCTTGAGCTCTTGATTTGATAGCTCAACTTGTCTGCTAGTTTGAGGATGATAAAGTGTTGCCACCTTTGCATCATCCCATATTTCTTAAGCAGAACTTCAAATTGTTTATTGCAGAAATAGGACCCACCATTGCTGATTATCGCAATCTTGAAAAGTGCTTCTTCAGAAATCAGATAACTACTCTAGCATCATTTGTTGGTGATGCCAAAGCTTCTACCCACTTTGAAATGTAGTCTACTCCTACCAAGATATACTTCTTGCCATATGATGTTGGGAAAGGACCCATGAACTCCAGTTCCCAAACGTCAAAGAACTCAATCTCTAAAATTCCAGATAACGGCATCTCATTCCGCTTTGAGATATTTCCCGTTCTTTGGCAGTGGTCACACTGCTCAACATAGCTACGTGCATCCTTGAAGATGAAAGGCCAAAAGAAACTGCATTCAAAGACTCGAGATGCAGTTCTTGAAGGTCCATAATGATCTGAGTAAGGAGTGTTATGGCATTGTTCTAAAATATTTGCTACTTCCTAACTAGCAATGCAACGTCAAAGAACCCCATCACTATAAAGGATCATCCCAAACATACATCTGAACATCCCGTAGAAATTTCTTTCTTTGGGGATAACTCAGATCTGTCGGAATAATACCTCCAACTAAAAAGTTGGCATAATGTGCATACCAGGGAGCTTCTACTCTACTCATTGTCATTAGAGTTTCATCTGAAAACTTTTTTGTATAATCCCTTCAATCTCCATCCCATCGCTTTTCTCTAACCTAGAGAGATAATCTATGACAACATTTTTTGCTCCTTTCTTATTCTTAATGGACAAGTCAAATTCTTGAAGTAACAAAATCCAACGCATCAAGCAAGGTTTTGCATCTTGCTTTGAGAAAAGATATCTAAAAGCTGCATGGTCAGTGTAAATTATAACTTTCGAACCAAGCAAGTACGGTCTAAATTTGTCACATGCGTAAACAACCGCAAGCATCTCTTTCTCTGTGGTTGTATAATTGAGTTGAGCCGCTGCCAATACTCGACTAGCATATGTCCCTCTTTCTTCTGTCCAAGCACACAACCCAAAGCTAGATCACTCGTATCACATATCATTTTGAATAGAAGTTTCCAGTTCGGTGATAAAATCACTGGAGCTGTGATAAGAGCTTTCTTGAGAGCATCAAATGCCTTAAGGTAGTGCTCATCAAAGTTAAAGGATACATCCTTGACCAGTAAATTTGTTAGAGGATTTGCGATTAGAGAGAAGTTCTTGATGAATCTTCTATAAAATCCGGCATGACCCAGAAATGCTCTAACTCTTTTAACGGTGGTTGGTGCATCCATTTTCTTTATCGCTTTAGTTTTAGCTCTATCTACTTCTATACTAGCTCTAGAAATCTTGTGCCCAAGGGATATTCCTTCGTTTACTATAAAATTGCACTTTTCCCAATTGAACACAAGGTTTTTTCCTCACATCTCTTCAATACTTTGTCTAGGTTGTCAAGACAATGATCAAATGAATCTCCAAATACAGAGAAGTCATCCATGAAGATTTCCATAATCTTCTCGTTCATCTCCCAAAAGATAGACTCCATGCAATGTTGAAATATTGTTGGGGCACAACATAATCCAAAAGGCATTCTACGATATGCAAAAATACTAAAGGGACAGGTGAAAGACATCTTCTCTTGAACTCTGGGGTATATTGCAATTTGGTTGTACCCAGAGTACCCATCCAAAAAGCAATAATAAGAATACCCTGCTATCCTTTCTAATATTTGATCTATAAATGGAAGTGGAAAGTGATCTTTACGTGTAGCATCATTTAATTTTCTATAATCAATACACACTCTCCAACCGGTTACAGTTCTTGTCAGAATGAGTTCCCCTTCTTTGTTGATCATAACTGTCATTTCCCTTTTTTTGGGAATGCAATGTATAGGGCTTACCCACTTGCTATCCGAAATTGGATAAATGATTCCGGCTTCAAGGAGTTTAATCACTTCTATCTTAACAACCTCCTTCATATTAGGATTTAGTCTCCTTTATCGGTCTACTCTCGGCTTCGCTCTATCCTCCATATGAATGTGGTGCATCACAATTTACGGGCTTATACCTTGATATCAGATATTTGCCAAGCAATGGCTTTAATCTATTTGTTCACAACTATGAGCACTTTCTCTTTTTTTTCCTTAGTGATCTTATTCAATATAATAATCGGTAATCTCCCTCCATTTATTAAGAAAGCATATCTCAGATGCGAGAGTAGCTCTTTCAGTTCTAAGGAAGGAGCCTTTATAATAGATGGTCGAGTTCGATATTTCAAATGAATTTCGAGCTCCTCAAGTAGACCATTCTTATCAATCCTCTCCTCGACTTCTTCCACAAAATCCTCTGCGACCCTCTATAGATTTTTATCCTCAATCATATAGATGTTCTCCTTGCAGAACTCGAGGATACACTCATCTACAACATCAATTTTCATGCACATCCCTTCATCAAGTGGATGGTGCATAACACTTGTCATGTTAAACTCAACCTTCTCGTCTCCAATTCTAAGTACCAATTTTCCATTATGCACATCCACCAATGCATGTGTAGTGTTGAGGAATAGTCTACCATAAATTAGTGGACAGTTTTTGTCCTCCGAGAAATCTAGAACCACAAAGTCGACTGGAAAGATGAACTTGTCAATCTTAACCAGGACATCCTCAACCACACCGTATGGTTTCTTAATAGTTTGGTCCACCAATTAGAGAAGCATAGAAGTTGGCTTAACCTCACACAAACCTAGTTTTTGAAATGTAGACAAAGGCATCAAGTTAATACTTGTGCCTAAATCACAAAGATATTTTGGAAACTCTGTTTCACCAATGAAATAGGGAATTGTAAAACTCCCCAGATCTTTTAGCTTCATTGGAAGATTCTTTGAGATTAGAGAGCTACAACTAGCTGTAAGGGTAATTATCTCTCCGTCTTCCTATTTCCTCTTCTTGGTTACGAGTTCCTTTAGAAATTTGGCATAGTGTGAGACTTGATCTAACATTTCTAGAAAAGAGATGCTAATCTAAACATTCTTCATTTTCTCTATGAATTGGAGAAATGTTTCATCCATCCCAGACTTTCTTTTTACCCTCTAAGGATAAGGTAGAATGGGTACCATCGATGGTGGTGGTAGGGGAAATATTTATCAAGGAAAGTATTTGCTAATTGTTCTCATGTGGTTATTGGAGTACCCTTAAGTTGCTTGTACCAAAGTTTAGCCTTATCCTTTAACGTGTATGGAAACATTCTAATTTTGACGGCATCATCTGACGCTCCAGGATACTTAAAATTATCAGCTAATTCTATAAAGTTCCCAAGATGTTCATTGGGATCTTCATTAGGTAAACCATAGAACTGACTCGAAGTTTGAAGCATATGAATCACGGCCGGCTTAATTTTGATGTGATTAGCTTTAACAGCTGGCCGTTGGATTCTAGTTTTTGCTCCTTCATATGTCGGTATACCATGGTCCATTAGAGAATGTCTAGGGGCATGTACTCCAGCCCCTTGACCCTCTTATCTTTGGTCCATTCTTTCATTTTCTCGTCTCTCCATACGCAATGATCTTTCTAACCGAGTTATTTCTTCTTCAATCTCCAATGGAGAAATATTGGTTGAACAGGTTAATCGCATGCATGTAACTTGTCAAGCAAGACAAGTTACTTGGTCGAAAAGTCAACGAAAAATAAAGAAAAATAAAATAAAATAAGATAAACTAAATATAAAAATGTACTAATATATATACTGATCTAAGTTTGTAAACCGAATTGAGAGTCTAAGATCTCAATCCTCGAAAATGGCGCCAATTTGTTCTACAGCTTAGATGCATAAATGGCATCATGAACCTTTTACTGTAATTCTGCCTAATAATAGACGATCGGTCATTTGTTTGGTCTTACTAGCATGTGACAGAAATAGGTGGCGTGCGCCAACCCTAGACCAGCCTGAAGCTCTGGCACATGCCAACATCACCTGGCGTAAGCTAAAACTTCATAGACTAACACACCTAGCGCACGCCAACAAGGGTGGCATGCGCCAGTTCAGCAGCAGAGTTGCAGCAGTTTGCAAATAAGAGTAAGTAGGGTTGTAGATCCATAGAGATTGAGTTGTTAGGCCTACTCTAAGGTTTACTTACTTAATTAGGATCAGATTATGAAGTTTGTTATTGAACACTTGTGATCTAAACTCTAAAGATTGGAAATAAAGATCATAACAACTAACATAAGCAAAGTTTGTTTATAAAATAGAATACTAACAATTTATAAGCTAATATTGAGCAAGGTGCCTAAACCAACAACATAACCATAAGACAAAGAGGGGTCTGAGTGTATGTGATGTGGTCCGAGTGAATCGAAGGCAACCTCAACCACAATTTTGTGTATGATGAGTCTAAATTGCTACTTAACCTAGCTTAGAAGATTGGATATGTTCTTTCGACTCCACCAACCAACTAAATTAAGTTAAGCATCAACTATAAGCTCCACTCCAAGGATAATCAGTAGGTCACGAAAGAGATTTCTCTCCTAACAAGAGTATTATTCATCGAATAAACCTATCCATCAATTCTATTTCCTTTTGGTCTCAAGTTTTGACTAGCTACTAAGGCTTGGTGATCAAGCAAGTCTAAGCAATAGGATCAAGCACATTGATAAGAACACATACAAGAACATACACGACTCTTATCAAGGGCTACATCAAAGGTAACAAGGCACCAAACTCATTCAACTACTCAAACATACTTATATTCAACATAATAGACATAAACATAGACAAAAGAGAGAAAGGAATTGAAACTTATCAAGATTCAGAGCTCCACTCTTCAAGCCCACGTTCTTCTAAGTAAAAGTAAATATTTGCATCTGATTTTGTGGACACAATCTCACTTTGGTCAAAATTGTGCTGTACTTAGTTTTTAAGACAAAAACTACCTAATATACTAACTAACTAAAGGAATAGTAAACTACATATCTAATCTAACTTATCTAACAACTTATCCAACCTAAAAATATCCTAAAAGTGCTTGCCAAACTTGTCCCTTTGCCTTCACAAAGTTTAAACCGCCCTTGTCACTTCACCATTTTGTTTGTCCAACACTCAGCTTTATTTTACTTTTGTCCGTCTGGTCTGGCATGCGCCATGTGCACCTGGCGTGCGCCAGCCATTGCGATTTTGCTTCTTTGAGTGAAAATGGTCGTCTGAGTGATCTGTTGTTCAAATAACGGCTACATGGCGTGCGCCATAGAGGATTGTGTGTGCTAGAAGATCGTGCATTACATTCCTTAGCTTTCTAACTTCCCTCTCATCCGTGGCTTCACTTGTGCGCTCGATCATCCTTCACTTCTCCTCGAATAGGCTCCTAAAAACAAGCAAACTTAATGAAAAACAATAAAATCAACATAAAGACACAATGAAGGAAAACTAACACTAAGACAACTAAAACACAACTAAATCAACCTAAAATACTAAGAATGACATACTAAAAGGGTACGAATAATGAGTGTTTTTTACACTCATCATTGACCAATCAATCGTCATTTGGATCTCACTAGTGGGCATACTAGTCGTTATCAGGATCTCACAGGTGGGCGTGTATTGATCATTGTCAAGATCTCACTCGTCATCTCATAGTTGTGCTCCTGCCAACATCAACGGCTCTAAAGTCCTAAAATGTAACATCTTCCCTCTATAGTATTGTTTTTCATCATCATTGATTTTATTGGGTTAGAAAAACAAAAAGAGTGAGGGAGAAGAAGAAAAGTGGAAGAGGAAGAAGAGAAGAAAGAGAGAAGAAAAAAGTGGCATAAAAAAGAAAAGTGACGAAGAGAAGAAGAGAAAATAGAGAGAAGAAAAAATAAAAAAGTGGCAATAAAAAGAAAAGGAAGGAGGAAAACGACAAGGAAAAGATAAAAGAGAGTAAGAGGTAAAAAACAAATTAATCCTAATAATTACTATTCTTAGATCCCTAAGACTATCCACACTAGCATCCCTGGACTAACCCATTGATCGTCTTCTGGATTTGCTACCTATTCTATCTTAATTCTACTTAATACTGGATGATCGGCCATTTGTTCAATCTGTCTGGCATATGTCAGACAAGGTTGGTGTGTGCCAACCATTAATAAACCCAAAGTTTAGGCACGCGCCAACTACACCTGGCACAAGCAAAAAGTTCTCAGATGAACAAACCTGGTGAGTGCAAATGGGGCTCGCATGCACCCATTTATCAGCAGAATTGCAGCAAATTGTAACAATGATTAAATAGGGATTGTCGTACCACAGGGATTGAGGTTGTATGGCTACTCTTTGGTTCACTTACTAGTTTAGGATAGGATTATGAAGTTTGATTTGTTGAACACGTGATCTAAAGTCTAAAACACAAATAGAATGATCATAGACTTAAGCTATTGGTTTACTAGTTACTTATTTAATATGAATAACAACTTAGGATACTAAAATGAGTAAGGTACCTAAACCAGCAACATAACCATAAGATTCAGGGGGTTATTTGTGTACATGATGTGGTCCGAGTGGTTCTAAGGCAACATCAACCACACTTTCATGTATGATGAGCTTAAATTGCTATTTAACTAGGCTTAGAATGCTAGATATGTTCTTTCGACCCCATCAACTATCTAAACTAGCTAAGCACCAATCATAAGTTTCACTCAAAGGACAACAAGTAGGTCTCCAAGGAAGGGTTCTTCTTCACAACTCTACTCATCATCAAACTAACCAATCTGTCAATTCCATACCCTTTCAATCTCAAGTTTTGACTAGATACGAAGGCTTGGTGATCAAGCAAGTCTAAGCATGGTATGAAGGATGTTAATAAGAACACAAACCTAAGCATATTCACCTCACCAAACCAAGGCTCATGTGAGGTAACAAGGAGCAAACTCACATTTAACTACTCACACATGCTTATATAAACAACATACATCTTTATTAACATATGGAAAGAGTAAAGGTAAGAAAGCTTAGCCAAGATCTTCAAGCTTTCTTGCCTTCACATCCACGTCCAAGACAGAGGAGAGTGTTTTGTTTCTTGTCTATTTCTCACTTCTCTATTGCACACTTTTCACTTAGAAAGGACAATAGCCTATATACTAAGCTTAATAGTCAAAAAGTTAACAAAATATCTAAACTAACTTATCCTAAGATAAATATCTATATAAAATATCTAGGAAGTCAGCCATTTTGTTCCCCTTCCTTCACAAAAGCCATAAACCGACTTAAGTGATCTTCCATTTTGTTTGTCCAACACTCAGATTCTTGTTGTTTCTATCAGTCTGCACTGGCGTACGCCAGCTTCACTTAGCATGCACCAGCCTTTGCATTTTCTCATTCTTCAAGTGTGAATGGTTGTCTGTGTACATGGTCGTTCAAGTAACGGGTCCTTGGTATATGCCATGTCTCCTAGCATGCGCCAGCTGCTCGTGCTTTGCACTCCTTAGCTTTGTGACTTCCCTCTCATCTATGCCTTCACGTGTCCGCTCGATCATCCTCCATTTCTCCTCCAATAGGGTCCTAAAAATAAGCAAACTCAATGAAAAATGATAAACTCTACAAAAACACACAATGAACAAAAACTAACACTACTACAACTAAAATGCAAATAAATTAACCTAAAATACTAAGAACAACCTGCTAAAAGGACATGAATAATGAGTATTTTTTACATTTATCACACCCCCACACTTGAATCATTACTTGTCCCCAAGCAAAACTCAAAATGCAAAAAACAATCAAAAATCAAATAAGAACAAACAAACGCATAACAAGGTAAAGACATGGCATAAATGGCTCAATACTTAACTTCCCTAAAAAAACATCAACTCACATCCCAATGAAATCATAAACTATGTAAGTTCATCAATTCAAGATACAAAGCACAACGAACTATTAGACACCTCAACACTCAATTGTTTAAGCAAGTGTTAACTCTTTGTAAAAGACACTAGAAGGTTGACCTCACGAGGATAGAAAAGTGTTTCACTCATATAATCTGTAGGGTCAACTTCTTATCACTCGCATACATGTCAATATATCTCAAAGCATCCTACATCCTACTCAATATTATCTAAAATTCATAATGGTTGCTAATGATCGGGGGTCTTTTCATCTGGTTGTAATAGGACTTAAGGTCAAGGTGAGGTAAAATATTTTGTTGGTTGCTAAACCACCCAATCTGAAGACATGTCATAAATACAACTAATCACTCATCTAATCTAAACATCTTCATAAATATCACACTTGCTTAAACAATTGAGAGAGTATCCCAATGTTCTAAGACCGAGAAGTACAAGTTTTGCTTAGACAATATGCCTTATTTAACTTTACATTCTTTTTCACTTCTTTTTCTTTTCTTTTCTTTTTTTTATACAAACAACACTTATTCACAAAGTTCAACAAACTATACATACTTAGCACATTCTAGGCAAAAACTCAGCTTTTAATATGGCCATAACTACAAAATCCCAACGAACATAACCCAAATTAAGCCTAGGCTACCAACTAAATCCAATACAAATCATTCCTACTCAAACCTAAATGTCCTCAGGCTGGATGACAAAAGGTAAAGAAGATGGTTGATACAAGGTTTAAGATTGGCTTCCTCATCTAAGAGCAAGAAAAGGCTAGGCTCAACGGGTTGAAACAATGGATATATAAGATATTTTGGCTCTAAGACTTTAGGCTCAATATCAAAGAATGCCCCCATCCTATCACTAACTTCTATATAACCTATACTACGATAAGTACTAGTAGGATATCTTGATCAACTAACTCTAGTATGAATCTCATGAAAAATATATAGAATGGTGTCTTTTTCATCAGCTCAAATACTCACAAGGTGCACTCAACAACCCTCTAGTATAGTCTACATACTGAGACCACTAGTCTAAACAATAGAGTGCAAGATTTCCACTAATTTCTAGGCTTTGTGCTCGAATTAAATACCTAACTAAGAGAATGATAAAATTCTAACACAAGTTGAAAATTTTTGAGGGGGGTCAAATTTTTGAAAATTTCATGCCAAGTCTAAACCTAAATAAAACAACTTAACATACTAACATGTTAAACAACCTAAAAGGAAGATTCATAGAATGAACCCTCCCCTACACTTGAATGACACATTGTCCTCAAGGTGTCTAAAATACTACTAAACACCTAATCACAAAACATGCATACATAAGAAAAAACATGTAACATATTAACTCACTAATGACGTGTCATATAAACTACCTCCTTGTGACCTTTTCGGCTCTAAGCCTAATAAGATCACCTTGTAGTTCATAATACGAACATTAAATGAGTTATGTGCACACAAACTCAAAAACATAATCAAAAGACATAAAAATAAAGAAACAAAGAAAACAAATAAAGAAAGTAAACAAAGAAAGGAAAAAGGAGCTCCCTATTAATCATCTGTAGCAGGAAGAGGGGGTGGGAATATGAAGTTGCCTCCAAAGTTCTCCGCCCAAGTGTGCATCCACTCATTGTGAGCATTCATCTGCCCAAATTGCACTTTTTGTTCCTCCCTCTAGCCTCTAAGCTGCACCTCCATATGAGCATTCTATTCGAACTAGCATTCCTAATTTGTTGCGTAGGTCACGACAATGTCCTGAAGCTGTACATACAAAGCAATAATATCATCATTATGGTCATAATGGACCTATGGGCCAGGTACTTGATAGCTCGGTCTGACCTTATCGTGATGTGCCAGGTCCTAATGTTCCTGCTCCTCCTCTCTCTGTGCTAGCATCTACCCTACTACACTAAAGCGATCCTAAACTGCCTTTCGCCTCTCCTATAGCTTGTAGACACATATCTCTTTACTGTCTACAATTGTCTTCTTGATTAGCTTACTATAGTAGAGTTTTTTGATGTCAAGCAACACAGATTTTACAATTGATCCTTGAAAGTCTATAAACTGCTCAGAGAAATGGTGACGTGCAATCCAGGAAATAATATGATCTAAGTACATATACCTAGGTTCCCTATCACTAATACATCATGCAAAGTAGTCAATGACCATAGCAAATATGCTAAACGGAATGTCATGGCATAGGCAGTCTATAGCATAAAGCTGAGATCTAAACACTTTAGACTCTTTCCATTGACCACTGAAGGTTAGAGTCATAAAGCGATGGAGGATGCCTAAGTGTGATTCCCTAATTAGGGCATTAGGCACCCTCTCCGACTCGTATCCCTCAAAACCTGTAATCTCTTACCATGCCCAATGGGCCTAACTAGCAGGTGTGAAGTCATAAGTCCTGCAATGTGCAATAGAACTCTAATACCAGCTCCTGCCTAGCCATAATTTCTCTATTCTCAAAGTAATCCCAACCTAACTTTCTAATGGCCGATCGCAACTTTCTATCTACCCCTAATCTCTTCATGTCATCCCAATCAATTTTGAAATGACTAAGGGTAGTATGTTAAGAAAACTGTTGATACCTCTCTCCCTCCTAATCATAAAAGATAGCGAAGGGAGAGCGTTGTAGCAGTCATGGATGCCTAGAAGTGGAGAATCTGATGGTGAAGGCATAGGGTTTCGTATGCACTTTCTCCTATCCTCGTAGTAAACATGTTTAGATCATGTATCATCTGCCATCGAGGAATGTGTTTTGAGTGTTGAGTATTGTGGGGAAAAGGTCAGGAAGGATTGAGCTCAGTTGGTTTCAAAGTTTTTGGCGATAAGAGAGTTTGAGTTTGAAATTTTATGAAGAATGGCGCACGCTCAGTTGGTTTCAACTATGTACGAACTACAAAAACTACACATTTAAGATATAAACACTAAAACTAAAAGATCACACATAAGAAACGAACATTCTAATCTAATGTTTTTGACTTTTATGTACACTACGTTCCTGGAAAGCTTAAAAACCAGACACCCCATCCTCATGGGTCACAGGTGCAACTTCAACTTTTGTAATTCACACAACTCATGGCGTACCATGATGAACTACCTCTCTAAGCCTAATAGAGTCGCAATATAGTAGCACGGTACACTCAATTTGGCAAGTTAGTGCTATTCTTGCTACAATCTCCATCATGTTCTAACTTTCCGCACCTTGGACAAAATTCAAATCTCTTCATCCTCCTCTTGTAGGCACTCTTTGATGTTCCTCTCAAGTGTCTCAAGAAGTTTTCATCTCTTTGCTCAATTCACAAAGTCTCTTTTGCTAGACGGAGAATGATGAGGCAATCTAAGACACTAACTAGACAAATATACTTAGCGCAAAACATCATGTTCTTTATTTTCTGTAGGTTAAAGAGTCATTACCCAATTATTCTATTCATTCTCGTACTGGATGGCACAGTAACCAATTGTACCTCCATATCTCGATTAATGTTGCCCCTCCAATGTAGATTTTGCATTGTTGACCATTGACTCTAAAGACTAACTCCTTGCTATCTTTCAAATCAAGTGCTCTAAAAGGGAATACTTTGACAATTTGGTATGGTCCGCTTTACTTAGATTTGAGCTTCCCTGGGAAGAGTCTTAGTCGCGAGTTGTAGAGAAGAACATGATGTCCCTCCTTGAAATCTTTCTTGATGATGTGGGCATCATGTCTTCTCTTGGTCCTTTCCTTATAAAGTCTTGAGCTCTCGAATGCCAAGTCCCGCATTTCATCTAACTCCTCAAGTTGGAGAATTCTGTACTCTCCAACCTTTTTGTAATCATAATTAAGGGTTTTAATTGTAAAAATGCACGATGCTCAAGCTCCACTGGAAGATCGCATGCTTTGCCATAAACAAGCCTATAAGGTGACATTCCTATCGGCATTCTAAATGTTGTTTGATAAACCCATAAGGCATTATCAAGCTTGTTCGACCAATCCTTCTTAACTGTACCGATCGTCTTTTCTAAGATTTTCTTGAGCTCTTGATTTGAAAGCTCAACTTATCTACTAGTTTGGGGATGATAAGGTATTGCCACCTTGTGCATTACCCCATATCTCTTTAGCAGGACTTCAAATTGCTTGTTGTAGAAATGTGACCGACCATCATTAATTATCACTCACGATACTCCAAATCTCGAGAAGAGCTTCTTAAAAAATTGGATAACTGTTCTAGTATCATTTGTCGGTGACACCAAAGCTTCTACCCACTTTGAAACGTAGTCTACTCCTACCAAGATATACTTGTTGCCATATGATGTTAGGAAAGGTCCCATGAAATCTAATCCCTAAACATCAAAGAGCTCAATCTCTAAAATTCCAGATAAAGGTATCTCATTCTTCTTTGAGATATTTCCCGTCCTTTAGCAGCGGTCACACTGCTCAACATAACTATGTGCATCCTTGAAGATGAAAGGCCAATAGAAACCATATTCGAAGACTCGCAATGCAATTCTTATAGCTCCATAATGACGTAAGGAGTGTTATGGCATTGCTCTAAAATGTTTGCTACTTCCTAACTAGCAATGCAACATCGAAGAACCCCATCACTGTACCTCTTAAAATGGTACGGATCATCCCAAATATACATCTGAACATCTTGTAGAAATTTTTTCTTTTGGGGATAACTCAGATCTATAGGAATAATTCCTCCAACTAAAAAGTTGGCATAATTCACATACCAGGGAGCTTCTACTCTACTCATCATTATCAGAGTTTCATCTAGAAACTCTTCTTGAATTTTCCCTTCAATCTTCATCCCGTCGCTTTCTCTAGCCTAGAGAGATGATCTGTGACAACATTTTCTTCTTCTTTCTTGTCCTTAATAGATAAGTCAAATTCTTGGAGTAACAAAATCATTGCATCAAGCGAGGCTTGGCATCTTGCTTTGAGAATATATATCTCAAAGCTGCATGGTCAGTATAAATTATAACTTTCAAACCAAGCAAGTACGGCTTGAATTTGTCACACACATAAACAACTGCAAGCATCTCCTTCTCTGTGGTTGTATACTTGTGTTGAGCTCCTGCCAGTACTCTACTTGCATAGTAGATTACGTGGAGCTTTCCCCCTTTCTTCTATCCCAGTACATAACCCAAAGTAATATCACTAGCATCACACATCAATTTGAATGGAAGCTTATAGTCCAGTGATGAAATCACGGAAGCTGTGATAAGAGCTTTCTTTAGAGCATCAAATGCCTTAAGGCAGTGCTCATCAAAGTTGAAGGATACATCCTTAACCAGCAAATTTGTTAGAGGCTTAGCAATTAGAGAGAAGCTCTTGATGAATCTTCTATAAAATCTGGCATAACCTAGAAATGCTCTAATTTCTTTAACTATGGTTAGTGCATCCATCTTCTCTATTGCCTCTATCTTAGCTCTATCAACTTCCATTCCAGCTCTAGAAATCTTGTGCCCAAGGACTATCCTTTTGTCTTTCATAAAATAGCACTTTTCCTAGTTGAGCACAAGATTCTTTTCCTCACATCTCTTCAATACTTTATCTAGGTTATCAAGACAATGATCAAATGAGTCTGCAAAAATAGAGAAATGATCCATGAAGATTTCCATAATGTTCTCATTCATCTCCCAGAAGATAGACTCCATGCAACATTGGAATGTTGCTGGGGTACAACTTAATCCAAAAGGCATTCTACGATATGCAAAAATACAAAAGGGACAGGTGAAAGATGTCTTCTCTTAATCTCTGAGGTATATTGCAATTTGGTTATACCCTGAGTACTCATCCAAAAAGCAATAGTAAGAATATCCTGCTATCTTTTCTAACATTTGATCAATGAATGAAAGTGGGAAATGATCGTTTCTTGTGGCATCATTCAATTTATGGTAATCGACAGACACTCTCCATCCAGTCACAATTCTTGTTGGAATAAGCTCCTTTCCTCGTTAATCACAACTATATTCCCCTTTCTTTGGAACACAATAGATCGGGCTAACCCACTCACTATCTAAAATTGGATAAATAATTCCAGCTTTGAGGAGTTTTATCACTTTCTTCTTAACAACCTCCTTTATATTAGGATTAAGTCTCCTTTTCCGATCTACCCTTAGTCTTGCTCCATCCTCCATGTGAATATGGTGCATCACAATTTTTGGGCTTATCCCCTTGATATCGGATATTTGCCAAGCAATGGCCTTAATTTGTTTGTTCACAACTGTGAGCACTTTCTCTTCTTCCTCCTTAGTGAGCTTGTTTGATATAATAATCGGTAACCTCCCTCCATCTATTAAGAATGCATATCTCAGATACGAGGGTAGCTCTTTCAATTCTAAGGAATGAGCCTTTACAATCGATGGTGGAGTCTGATATTTCAAATGAAGTTCGAGCTCCTCAAGTAGACCTTTCTTGTCAACTTCCTCCTTTACTTCTTCCATAATATCCTCCTCTTCTTTCTCTTATTCTTTATCCTCAATTCTACAGATATTTTTCTTGCAAAACTCGAGGACACACTCATCTACAACATCAATTTTCATGCACATCCCATCATCAAGAGGATGGCATATAACACTTATCATGTTAAACTCAACCTTCTCATCTCCAGTTCAGAGTATCGATATACCATTATGCACATCTACTAATGCATGTGCTGTGTTGAGGAAGAGTCTCCCATAAATTAGTGGACAATTCTTGTCCTCAGAGAAATCCAGAACCATAAAGTCAACTGGGAAGATGAACTTGTCAATCTTCACCAGGACATCCCGAATGGCTTCTTAATAGTTTGGTCTACTAACGGGAGAAGCATTGAAGTTGGCTTAAATGTAGATAAAGGCATCAAGTTGATACTTGCGCCTAAATTACACAAATATTTTAGAAACTCAATTTCACCAATGAAACAGGGAATTGTAAAACTCCCTGAATCTTTTAGCTTCATTGGAAGATTCTTTGAGATTAGAGAGCTACAATTAGTCATGAGGATGACTGTCTCTCGATCTTCCCACTTCCTCTTCTTAGTGACAAGTTCCTTTAAAAACTTGGCATAGTGTGGAACTTGATCTAGCATCTCTAGGAAAGAGACACTTATTTGAATGTTCTTTATTTTCTCCATGAAACAGAGTATCATCCATCCCCGACTTTCTCTTTACCCTCTAAGGATAAGGCAGAATAGGGACCATTGGTGGTGGTGGTACATACACTTCTTCTTCCTTCACAACTTCTTCTTGTAGAACCTTTTCTCTCTGAACTTCTTCCTCCTTATCTTTGTTTGGATTCTCTACATCACCCTCGTTAGCCTTCTCTTTGACTAATTGAGAAGCTAATTTTTTACCACTTCTCAAGAAGATTGCATTAACTTGGCATCAAGGATTTGCATCGGTAGAACTTGGGAGAGAGCCAGATTCTCTTTGGGCATTTGTCTTTGCAATTTTCCCAAGTTGCACTTCCATGTTGCGCATGGTAGTCACTTGCCCTACTCTATAGGTTGGTTCATCATGGCATACTGACTAATCTCGTGGCCAATGTTGCCACATGCTTCGCAATATTGTTGTATAATAATAGCATCAACTTTATTGAGGATCAAATCACGTAACTGCTTTGCCATTAAATCTAATTACACTTGAAAAGATGATGAAGCATCAAGTTCAATCATTCCTCTTCCCTCGCTTCGCTCATTTACCTCCCTTAACTCTCTGATAGATTAGTTTTTTCTCTCATTGGTGATTATCTAATTTGTTGTTGCCAGTATCTTCCAGAATATGATGGGCTTTACCCCTTTCCTTTCTCAGGAAATTTCTATTGGAAGCAGAATCAATAGTTCCCAATGTTGTTGGTGACAGGCTGATATAAAAAGTCTTAAGCAAAGACTCCTCAGACAAACCATGGTGCGGGCATTTTTGTTGCAAATCCTTAAATCTCTCCCAAGTTTCACTCAAAGTCTCTCCTTCGTATTGTTCAAAGTTGGTGATCTCCTTAACGAGCTTGTTAGTCTTTGAGTATGGTAAATATTTGTCAAGAAAAGCATTTACCAATTGCTCTCATGTGGTTATTGGAGTACCTTTGAGTTGCTTGTACCAAAGTTTAGCCTTCTCCTTTAGGGTATATGGAAACATTCTGATCTTTACAGCATCATCAGATGCTCCAGGATACTTAAAGTTATCAGCTAATTCCATGCAGTTCCCTAGATGTTCATTGGGGTCTTCATTAGGCAATCCATAGAACTGACCCAAAGCTTAAAGCATATAAATCACGGCTAGCTTAATTTTGAAGTGATTGGCTTC
This sequence comes from Hypericum perforatum, assembly GCA_012979155.1. Lineage (NCBI taxonomy): Eukaryota > Viridiplantae > Streptophyta > Magnoliopsida > Malpighiales > Hypericaceae > Hypericum > Hypericum perforatum. The sequence continues at coordinate 17,013 of SOPF01015777.1, forward strand.
AACAGCTGATCGTTGGATTCCGGTTAAAGCTCCTTCATATGTTGGTCTTCCATGGTCCATTAGAGAAGGTCGAGGACTAGGAACTCTGTCCCCTTAACCTTCTTACCTTTGGTCTATTCTTGCTTTCTCTCGTCTCTCCTTCCGCAATGACCTTTCTAACTATGCTATGTCCACATGATTTTCCAACAGAGAATTATTGGTGGAACGGGTTAAGGGCATACATGTAACTTGTTAAGCAAGACAAGTCACTTGGTTAAAAAGTAAAAATATAAAGTAAACAAAAATATTCTAATCCAAGTTCGTAAACCGAATTGAGAGTCTATATCTCAATCCCTGGCAATGACACCAATTAATCATCTTCTGGATTTGCTACCTATTCTACCTTAATTCTACTTAACACTGGATGATCGGTCATTCGTTCGGTCTATCTGGCGTATGCTAGACAAGGTTGGCATGCGCCAACCTGATGAGTGTCAAAAACACTCATTATTCATACCCCTTTAGTGTTTCATTCTTAATATTTTAGGTTGATTTAGTCGTGTTTTAGTTGTCTTAGTGTTACTTTACGTTCATTGTGTATTTATGCTTAGTTTATTATTTTTCATTGAGTTTTCTAGTGTTTAGGAGCATATTCGAGGAGAAGTGGAGGATGATCAAGCGCACACGCAAAGCCAAGGATGAAAGGGAGGACATGAGGCCAAGGAATGCATTGCACGTACATCTGGCACATGCCAGCATATATGGCACACACTAGGTTCCCATTATCGAGACAATAGAACACTCAGACGACCATTTTCACTCATAGAAGTAAAATCATATAGGCAGGCGCACGTCAGGTGGACATGGCACATGCAGACCAGTCGGGCAGAAGTGAAACAAAGCTGAGTGTTGGCCAAACAAAAGAGAAGAAGTGACTAAGGTGGTTTAAGCTTTGTGAGAGCAAGGGGACAATGTTGGCAGACACTTTTTAGATATTTTAGGTTGGACAAATAGCAGCAGTAGTTTTTGTGTGTCTTGCCCTTCCATGCACATCACTCTGCCAGATAAGTCTCCTTTAATGATACTGTTGCTTGCAAGTTACTATGCCGTGCCCTATGTTGTATTCTCCTCTAATACGATCGAGGAGAAGTGGTAAGTAGTGAAATGGTGTGTATGAGCTGAAGTTCTTTGCAATTTGGATACTTGGATGGGTGACAGGTGTATCCGACCCACTCCTGAAGAGCTGGAGGAATTTGGTACTCCAGACTTCACTATTTACAATGCTGGCCAGTTCCCCTGTAACCGTTACACACACTACATGACATCTTCCACTAGCATAGACTTGAATCTAGCTAGAAGAGAAATGGTCATCCTTGGCACACAGTACACCGGGGAAATGAAGAAGGGTCTTTTCAGTGTTATGCATTATCTTATGCCTAAGCGTCAAATACTCTCTTTACATTCTGGCTGCAATATGGGGAAAGGAGGAGATGTTGCCCTCTTCTTTGGATTGTCAGGTATGGTATCACCATGTCTTGGTCCAATGATGTGGTGCTTCGATCTCTCCCCACTTTGCCAATTATTACCATCTGTCATTCAACTTAGTGACTTGTGTTGTGTTGTATGTAGGCATTCTTTCTGCATCGTATTTGTATTGATATGTATTTGGATAATTTGCTATAGGTACCGGAAAGACAACTCTGTCTACTGATCCCAATCGGTACTTGATTGGTGATGATGAGCACTGTTGGACCGAGACTGGTGTCTCCAACATTGAAGGAGGATGCTATGCCAAGTGCATTGATCTCGCTAGGGAGAAAGAACCCGACATTTGGAATGCTATCAAGTTTGGAACTGGCAAGTCTTCCTTATAATATTGTTATGGGAGCCCCATTATCATGTTTCGAACTGCGAGTTAGTAAAACCTTTCTGGATTTTTATGATTGCAGTGTTGGAAAATGTTGTGTTTGATGAGCACTCTAGAGAGGTCGATTATACTGATAAATCGGTGACAGGTGAGCTTACCTAACATTCAATTTTTTTGACGATATCTTGAAAGCTTAACTTCTGATACATTTTTAATGTTCATATACGGGATTGCAGAAAATACCAGAGCTGCCTATCCAATTGAGTACGGCTTTCTGCTCCAATCGACCTAATTAAAAAAAAATTAAAAACCTTAATAAAAAGATTTATTAGGTTTTATTTTTTGGATTTGGTTGGTGTTTTTTTAGTGTTTTTGCTTTAAGAATGAGATATTTTATTTTTTTTTATTTAGGGGCAATTTTTTTCACTTGCTTTTTTGCCAAAATTATTCAATAGTGTCAAATAATTGGGACTAAAAAAAGCTCTTTGACCAAATTAGGAGGATCGCAAAAGATGTTTTAAAGCTGTAAGAATTAAAACGGATGTTTATTATAAAATAGATACCTGAATGTAATTTTTCGTTTTTTTAGAAGATAGGTCCCAATTTATATGACTGATGATTCTGGGATGAGATCTGCTGTGGACTCTTCCCCCTGCAGGGTTGGGTGTGGGGCCCAATCGGGTGTTGGTCCCTGTGCCAATCTGGCTAAGGAAGATACGAAGCGACAGTTTTTTGTTTTTTTCTTACGCTTTATAATTTCGATAATTGGGCTATAAGGTGGTTTCTTGGGCGATTTTTTTTGTCCTTATACTTTATTATTGTTACAGTTGATTCATAAAACTTTTGATTCGAATTATTGATAATTTATTTTGAATTTATCGAACGATGAATTAAATAAGATTTTAGACTTTTATAATTTGTCGAATTAGTAAATGCAATTTGAATTTGAATTTGTGTAAAATTTAAGTTGAATTAGTTAAAATTTCAATCTAATACATCCTAAATTTTTAAAAATTATATACTTCAATCTAATTTATCTACTAAATATAATAATTTATTTCATTAGACCAATCATTAAAATAAAAAAGAACAAGCCAGATTAGTTGTCATCTTATAAATTTGGAAGTTTTTGAATACTTCTATTAAATTCTTTTAATTCGAATTTGATTTGAGTTTAATTTAAATTTGTTAATTCATAATTCGTATTTTACTCGTCAACAAACAAATTAAATTTAGTTAAAATTTTAATAAGTTCGAATTCAAACCAATTTAATTTAAATTTATTTAATTTCGAACCGTAACTAGATTTACTACTTGTGTTATGAAATTATTGGTACAGCATAGACTATTTTTTTATTATTAAGAGACGGGGAAGTCGCTACTGACGTCCCTATCCCTATTTCTGATTGTCTGAATCTTAGGCGCGTGCCCACTTCTGAATTTACGAAACAGCCCCTCCCTTGACCAGACTAGACTAGGACGCGTCTCATCTTAATTCTGTCGCTCTGCCTAATCAAATATCACGTGCTTTTCATTAATTAGTTATAATTAATTTGGAACAGTGCATCTTTGGCATCGTTGACCCGGGAGACCGGCCCCAAGCTGGTGAAAGGTGACCCGGCGAACAAGAGCGAGACCCCGAGGGTCCACCATCACCACTATGACGTGCTGGCTCCGGTCATCGACGCTACCGACAGCTCCTTGAAGTTCACTCATGTCCTCCACAACCTCTCCCCTGCTGGTAATAACGTCAACCTTCTGGCTTCTCTTTTGGAATTTTAAATTTTTTACACTAATGCAAGAATTTGAACCCCGGACCTCTTACATGTTATCATCTTGTGCCATTGAGATACAAATCCTTTGACACAATATGTTTTAATAATTTTCTTTTCTTATAAATAAAATGGTACTAATTATGACTTTAAAATATGACAAGTGAATTTGTTGACTTGGTTTGTTGACTTGGAATAGGAATTGTTCTGGACCAAATCAAGTGAACTTGAAAGATGGACCAACTCCCATGCAGAATATAAAAATATCATGACAACATAATATGTAACTTTGGTATCTAAGTAGGCTTATGGTGGGGCATAAGGTCTGATATTTAGACTCAAGTAGGGATGGTTCTTTATCATCAAAAAAAAAAGTAGGGATGGTTCTAGACCTCTTCGGGTGAATATAGTATTCTTATTACTTGAATCAACTCCCATACAATATATAACAAAATTTAGATAACAAGATATGTGAATTTTGTATTTAAGTAGGTTTATGGATTTGGTGCATAAGCTCTGATATTTAGAGTTAGAGTTGGGACAACTCACTCTGTACATGCTCAAGTGAGTCTAATACTTTTAACACTCGGATCAACTCCCGTTGGTATTTGATCCAGAGCTTTACGAGCAAGCCATCAAGTATGAGAAAGGGTCGTTTATAACTTCTAGTGGTGCACTGGCCACACTTTCTGGTGCAAAGACTGGTCGTGCTCCGAGGGATAAGCGTGTCGTTATGGATGATGATACAGCCGAGGAGCTTTGGTGGGGAAAGTAAGTGCAAAATATTGTTGCCACCCTTTTCTCTTAAGTCTTGAAATGTTGTTGTTCGTAAAACTGCGTGTGTCCAGTTGATTGTTGTTTGATGTTTAATGCTACTGTTTTTACTACAGTGGATCCCCAAACATTGAGATGGACGAGCACACTTTCTTGGTTAACAGAGAACGAGCTGTTGATTACTTGAATTCTCTGGACAAGGTATTTGCCATGAATCAATTGTTCAATTTTTCGTTGTAGACGTGTTATGGAAACTGATGAAAGTGTTTGTCTTTGTGATTTTTCAGGTGTTTGTGAACGATCAGTTCTTGAACTGGGATCCTCAGAACAGAATCAAAGTCCGGATTGTCTCAGCCAGGGCTTACCATTCCTTGTTCATGCACAACATGTAAGTGATATTAGATATTTAGTTTACTATTCCTTAAGTTATTAAGTATATTAGGAAGTTTTTGTCTAAAAACAAGTGTGGTGGCTCATTTGGTTCACATTGGTGACCTAAGTTAGAGTTTTCCACCAACAAGATGTAAATCTTAACTAGAAGAACGTGGACTTGAAGAGTGGAGCTTGGAACCTTGATAAGTTTTCATTCCTTTCTCTCTTGTTTATGTTTATGTTTATACATATTAGTATGTTTGAGTAAATACTTGAGCTTGGTGCCTTGTTATCTTTGATGTAGCCTTTGTATGAGGTGTGTATGTTCATGTATGTGTTCTTATCAAGGTGCTTGATCCTATTGCTTAGACTTGCTTGATCACCAAGCCTTTGTAGCTAGTCAAAACTTTAGACGGGAGGGGTATAGAATTGATGGAGAGGTTGGTTTGATGATTAGTACTCTTGCTAGGAGAGAAATCTCCTTGGTGACCTACTGATTGTTCT
>SOPF01015778.1:0-12103 GCA_012979155.1 Hypericum perforatum
GTTTATTGATTTATTAGTTTATTGATTTATTGATTTATTGATACTGGTTTATTGATTTATTGGTTTATTAGTTTATTAGTTTATTGATTTATTGGTTTATTGATATTGGTTTATTAGTTTATTAATTTACTTTGCTATATCGATCACAGCACCCGCAAATAAAACCGAAAAGAAGATTTTTAGCATGTTTTTACGACATGAGAAAAAAAAATATCATTTTAGCAATGTTATTTTATGAGAGAGGTTTATGTTTTCATGAGATGTATATTTTCGTAATTTTTTTGTGATAATAAATATTTTTTTCATGCGATACCAATTTGTATAAATTTTTTGCTTTAGTCTCTCTCTATAATTTTTTGATTTTTGCAACAAAAAATTCTAAGTGTCTTTCAATCCGTAGCATGAAAAAAAAAAATCAAAACTCAACCCAACCCTCACTAACCCATTTTTAATAGTCATCATAAATTACTTCTTGATTATTGGAGAATCAATTTGTTAAAAAATGTTCATTATGCTGATCAAAGTTAAGTCACCATACATTTTCGGTCAGAATTTCCAAATAAGGGATCTTTATTAGTATACCGGACTCTGTACATACCATTTATAATATGTATGGTAACTTATTTTTTATTTATACCCGATTCTGGTATTCTGGGATCCCGGACTCGGAGAGGTAGAGGACTTGTACTTGTACCAGGATATGCCCAGTAGAGTATAGGTAGTTAAAGAAGTAGCCCAGATCCAGAGACAGCCACGTGAATGAGGTAGTTAATGAAGAAATCTAGCAGCCCCACCGGCGTGAACATGTCCGAATATCGCGAACTGGAACGACAGCCAGAACAGGCTTATGGGCCGGGCGTAGAGCGGGTCCCACTTCGACGAACCCCGCGACTGCCATGGATACAACGGACGAGGCCCACCCCGACGCGCTGGAGCTCCGTGATCCCCGATGGGTGGCCCGTTAAACGGCAGACGGGTGGGACGAAGAGGAGCGGGATGACGGGGATGGAGGGGAGGGGGAGCTCAAAGTGGCCGGAGCTTAAACGGGAGATCCATGGTGCTGCATTGCCGGAGGAGAAGGTCTAGAGCACGTGTTCATTATGAGAGTGAATCTGTTTGGATGGTTTATCCTTTCAATTTTTAGCCGGAGGCCAGTAGGTTATTTTATTATTTGGGCCCGAGGCTTGGACCCGAGGCCATTAAGGAGCTCATAGAGGTTAAATTCTACAAAGTGCATCTTTTGACTACATCAAAATTTATTTTCATTGTTGTTTTCGTAGAACTGAGAATGATTGGTAATCCATATAAAAATTAAGAAATAATCTACCCAGTTAAACAATGTATTAAAAAAATGCTAACTCAAAATTTGTGAAATTAGAATAATTTATCGTTAATTAATCTATTTAATGGTACTAAGTATACTGATATATAGTATACTTAACTCTATTATTCTTATTTTGTTGGAGAATTTGTTTAAAACTAAGAAATAGATGGTCCAATACAAACGAGTGTATTGTAAAATCATATCAAATAATTTTGGAAAAATTATCCCCAGGTCCCTATATTTTGGTCGAATTTGTGATAGGGTCTCTGGATAATTTGAATTAGATATAAAATCCCTATGTTTTAATGAAATATTGATCTGGAGTCCCTGGCTGACATCATCAATTCTTTTTTCGTTTTTTTATAATATAATTGACCAAAATACCCTTAAGCAAAAAAAAAAATCTTTCTTCAAACTCAAGCCAAACTAAAGGGGATTTCTCCGATCAACATCAACCCAAACCATTAATTACAATACCAACATGAATTCCAGAAATCAACATGAACACCAACACAGAAGTATACAATGAATCATTAAATAACCACTACTTAATCATCATCCCAAGTACACAACGAACCATTAAATAACCATTACTTAATCGTCAACCCAGAACCATCAATCGTCATCCCAAACATAAAGAGAGAGAGAGAGAGAGACAGAGAGAGAAAGAACCACCATCGGGTCCGGGAAGAAGATAGGAACATATCCGGGTTGGGCGACCAAGCGGGCAAGTTGAGAACCGAGTTCTTGAAGCAGCCGTAGTACATCAACTGGTGGAAGGCAAAGGGGAGTTCCGGCCTAAGGATGCCTTTGGATATCGCAAACCACATCTCCAGGGAAGAACCACCTGAGCTTCCCACGACCACCCGGATATCTCCGTGGAGCTTCTCGGCCACCGTCGAAGAAATTCTGGTGACCTCGATGTCGGAGACGGAGATGGCATCGAGCGGCTTGTAGGCCATGGATTGTTACGTGTCTTGTCGTGCGGGAGCCGAGTAGAGGAGAAGAAATGGTGAAGTTAGGCGCGGTTTCTAATTAATGAAAGGCTTTATCTTTTTCTGTCTTACCAAATAAAAATCTGGTGGAGAAGGAGGGTATTCCTAATCGGGAGTTAGAACCCTACTCCCTGAACTTCTTCCTAATTTCATAGGAGTTCGTCTTTGGAGGTTGGTGATGGGGAAAGAAGAAATTAGGATTATGTTAAGAAGGGAAGTGCGGTGGTCGGTCCAAATTCTTGGTTTAGGTTGATGTTTATTAGAGAAGTTCTAAAGGTTGAAGATGGTCTTTTTTTATTTTTTTTATCTAAGAATATTTTAGTCATTTTAATGATAAAAAAATTGCTGACATCATCCTCAGTCATTTTAGGGACCCGAGACCAATATTCATTCAAAAAATAAGAACCTTATATCTAATTCAAATTATCTAGGGACTCTACTGCAAATTCGATCAAAAGACAGGGACCTGATGGTAATTTACCCAATAATTTTGCATGTTTGTAAGATCATTGCAAAGTTAATTGACCAAGTTTCGTAGCGATATAAAACACTTACAGAAAATTAATTTTTTAGTATGAATGAAAATTAGCATAATTGTCAATACCGTTCCAAGGATCAAGCCAGTTTTTGCTTGGAATCCAATTCTAGCGATCTTACCAGTTGAACCGGTGATCGAACCAAAAAAAATTTGACATAATTTTGCCATATATATATATATAAAACCTAATAACATCAAAATTCATTCCAAAACAACATTCAATACATCTAAGCAACATTAAGTTCATTTCAAATAACATAAAAATCAATCTAAATATTCATAATCCATACAATCAAAACATCACAAAGTTCAAATATCTTTACAATAATCAAAACAATATCTACATGATGTTTCTTTTTGAATAAAAGTGAATCGCTAGTTATCCAAGAAAGAAATTTCTTAACCTCAAAAGAATCCACAAGAACCACAAACAGGATTAAACCATTACAATATGAAAGTATGTACATTTTTAAAATGATAATCAATTTTGTAGAAGTCGAACTTTCAACCAAAGCACCAACAAGATCAAAATACTAGTGTTTTACCACTCCAAGAATGGCAACGACTGACATTTGATGAGAAATGGTTAGATCGAATTACCAAATTGGACCTGTTATGCACCGTACTTGAGTTACCTGGAAAACAAGCAGGATACCATCTCAAATCATCAATCATAAATGTAGAGAAGACAACCACAAGCACATGGACAACAAATACAGCAATAGTAATTCGCAACCAACCAAAATAAGAAACCAACATACTTTGGGAGTTTCCAACAATTGCGTCCTCAACTTCGCTATCTTGGCTTTGAGCTGGCCGAGATGATAATCTGTTTCCCATTCAAAATTAGCACAATCAACAACCACATAACTAATCTCGAAAAGACCGAAATTTCTGTGGCTTTGTTTTTCTGTGTCCGAGCCATCTCGGCCGAGCCATCTCGGCCTCTATTTCCTTGATTCTCTCAACGATCTCCATCTTTGTTCAATTCTACTACCCACCCACAACTGCAATTTCCAAATTCATTTCTTTCAAATGCAAAAAAATCTCACCCAAAAGCCAAAGCATCAATCTTTAGGCAAATGCACTACTAATACTTGCGGCTTTCATGGCAGCAGCGAGATCCTTCTCGTAAGCCATTGATGATGAAGCAGAAGAAGCCCTCACTGTGGGAAAGTGTTTAGGGCCTTAGGGGTTCTTCTTCTGGAAATGAGCGAGGCACGACCACCTATTATTATAATTAATGGATTTCTGGGTGTGGGTGTTGTTAATAATAAGGAAAAATTAAGCTAAGACCCCTTTATTTTGGGAATTCAACCATTTTAGTCCATACTGTTTCAAAACTACTATTTCAGTCCCTACTATACAAAATAACATAAATGTTTAGTCCCTAGCGAGTCAACCGCTGATGTCACCAGTCAACACACATTTTTTAAAGATCATTATACCTTTCTTTTAAATCTAACCCAATCCGACTCGACCCAACCCAACCAACCCAACCAAACTCAACTTCGTTATTCCGGCCACCGACTCCAACCACCACTACTCCGACATCTCCGACTCCAACCTCCCCGCCGGGCTCTTCCCTCTCTCCACCTTTGTCGAGTACCTCTCCGACCCCTCTCCCTCCTCCCCCTACTCCCACCTCCAACCTCCCCGCCGAGCTCGGCTTCTCCTTGTTCCTAGAAGCGTAAAGTTATTTGCTAAAAAAAGGAGGAGGCGGAGAGAATAATAAAATAAACACAATGATTCATTGCAGAGAGAGACGGGAGAGAGACGAGAATAATGCTTTGTAGGTTTGCGTCTTCGGACCGGAACTCCAAATTCGGTAAGGTGTCGATTTACCTGAACGTGTACGACTTAACTCCCATTAATGGAGTCCAAATCCGGTACGGTGTCCGTTTACCTGAACGTGTACGACTTGACTCCCATTAACGGAGTCCAAATCCGGTACGGTGCCGGTTTACCTTAACGTTGGGATCTACCACTCCGGCGTTCAAGGTTTGGTTATAAATTATCTTCTGTTTTTTCCTTTGGAATTTAATTACTTTTGCTTATTCTTAATTTCTAAATTATTAGATAATAATGGGTACTGGAATGTATATAACAAATTTGTAGCAGCAACCGTTTTTATTTTGGTTTTGGTTCGCAATTAACATGAGGTCCGATGGTTTTTTTTTTGGTTCAGTTTTTGTCATTTTTGTATAGTTAGGTTTCAAGATTTCATCAATTTTTAGATTTTTGGGTCCAACCAAATAATTCAGGTTCAACCAAAATCAGAAACCAAAAATTGCCCGATTGGAGAAAACCCGGGTGTACCTATTTTTTCAACCCGGCGTACGTACCGAAACGATAATAATATTTTTTTTTTGGTAAAAAAACGATAATAATATTATTAATACATATATGTAAATGAATATAAATTGTACTAAAAAGTAAAAAAGTGCTTAGACCTTTAGCTAGCGAGAGAATTATGTTTTAACTCTTTTATTTCTACTTACTACATAGGCCTAGCTAATTCCCCTATTAAACTCCTTGCTATCTGTCACCCCTAATAACAAACCAACAAACATACATGTCAGTGGCAAAAAACACTGAATATTTTCGTTTGTCTTTTAGTATATTACACAAATAAACAGAAGGAAATGATCTCCTTCTTCTCACCTATCCATTTGCTTCTCCATTAAAACTCATTTTCAAGTTTCTATCTCTAGCTTCGCTTTTGACGAGTTGCAGATCTCCCTTGCAAAATGTGACCACCTTTTTTCCATATGTACTCGTCACTCAAAAAAAGGCATCGCCTTTCATCGGGTGGGCGATCTCCTTACGTTCTTCAGCTATGCAGCCTTCAACGCTTGTCGAAGGTCTCCAAGCATGGTGAGAACAATATTGCTGAGCTCAGTTAGCTTCCCATCCACCATCGTTAGCTCCCAATCCACCCCCGTGGGCTCTACGTGATAGTCGTTTAATGACTCTCGAGACACCTGTGAGACTCGGAATTTGGTCGGTTTGCAACGCTTCGCATCCATTGCATTGGATGTGTGGTTTTAAGTATTCAAGTATGTGAACGGGTGTCGTCGGAGTTTGGTTTCGACAAGTACATTGCCTTAGAAAATTTTCGGATTTGTGATGTTGTTGCATAGTTCGAACAGATTGACATGCTCTCAGTTTAATGGTCGTAACTTTCTCGTCGTTGGTCCGAGGTGAGAAATTCTAACTGATTCGGAAACTAGAGGCATAATGCTACAATTTTGTTGCCTACCAGTTTGGGCAGAAGTCGATGGAAGTGGGTAAGAATGTGTGTACCAGAAGCTGTTGGATGCTTTGGCCAGATTAACCTTTGGTTGGTTAAAAGGCCATAACTTCTTTATTAGAGCTCCAAATTGGGAAATTCCAAAGGATTTGGAAACTAGACATCTTAAGGAACAGATTGGTTAAAATTCATATTGGACAAAAACTGAAAGAAGGTCGTCATGTCAGCTGCTTGTTCCTGGTCTGCTGTGATTGGACCATAAGTTGGTTGTCTTCTTGCAAAGATTAAGTTGATGAAGGGGTTTTCTTTTGATTGGACCCCTTCCACCTCTTCAAGTACCCCAAAGACTTCCTTTAAGAGTTAGGAAACTGAGCTCTTTGGTCATTTTACGAACTATCAAAAGGAAAATAGAGAGAAGTGAGAAGGTTGAAGGAGAGAGAAGTGAAGCAGCTCGGCAAAGAATTGAACGGTAAGACCATTTCCGTTCAGAATTCAGTTTCAAACCTCTGAAGTGGGTTGTAGAGGACTTCTTCATCTTTCTTTTGGTATATCATACATGGGTTTTGGATCAGGGAATCGTCGGGAAAGTGGTTTTGAATCTGGTCGTCGTTGCTTAGGTGGTCAGCTAAGCGACGTGAGGAAGATTGACTTGGTAAGCATACTTAGACCTCGAGTTGGGCTACAAAATTTTGACAGATTGTAGAGGACCTCTTGGGGTTTCCAGAATGGTATCTTATGTGTGTTTTGGTTGAAGGGTTTGGGATGTATGTCTTGTTGAAGTTCGGACTGGTTGGCTGCGTTCAGATTGACAGTGTTGAGGAAAAAGTCTTGGTAAGTGATTTCTTCGCAAGATTCAATTGCTGTGTGGATTCTGAGTTGTTGAGGACTTGTGGGAGAAGTCTTGTGACATGTTTGAAGTGGTCGTGGGCTGAATTTAGTTTATTCGTGTGATCGTTGAAGTTGGAAGTGGTTGAACGGTTCTTATGCCGTTGTTGGTCGTTTTGAGTTGTTGTCAGCGTGTTGGTTCGGAAAGGTTGAGGTTAACCTCGTTTTGGTAATTTGGGTTTATGAACAGAATTTCCGCGAGGTGTGTGGGAGAAGGAAAATCGGTTTGAAGGTTATGAGTGAAAGGCATCAGTTTCGGAATCGGTGATCGTTGGGTCTTCGTTGAGTAAGCGGATAGACCATGACAAGTTTGGTTGTGTTCATTATATGCATATTACCGATCTTGATTAATGTGCGTCTCATGCATATGTTGTTGATTATGATATGAGATTGTGCATATATGACTTGTGGAGAATATGTGATTGGTGTGGGAGATGTGATGTTTGTGAACAGCCGGCTAGATCGCTAGCTCGAGGCTGAGTTGTGTGATTGATATATCCTTGTGAGATGGATTGTGGATCGTTGGGTCATGTGTTTGATTTGATGTGTTTTGTGAGAGAAATGAACAGGCTTTCCCATACTAACGGGGGATGTTAGTCTATGAGCTCATAGGTCGGGGATATCGCTAGTTTACATCATAAGCTACCGCAAGCTTATATTTGTACACTAGATTTGTGTCTGTGTGATCGGAGATTTGTTGGCCATTTGGATATCCCTTGGCAGTCAGAGGAAGGGGCCTTTTAAAACATGTTCATCGCTCTGGTGTGTGTGTGTTTATATGTGTGTTAGAGTTCGTCGCTCTTTGTATTGGTTGTTCTATGCGATTATATTTATGCTTTCGGTAAATTGCGCATCATTGGTCATCATGCATTTCAAGTTCAGTTATGTCGAGCATGGTTAAGTTCTGTGGCACGTATATCTCAAACATAACTAATATGTTATGTTCTATCTCTTACTAAATATTTTCCGACACTTACCCCCTTACAAAATCTATCTCAGGTTCCGGGGTGCCATAGTTGCGTTTAATTCTGGAGTCTGTATTTCGAGCCCGTCTCTTCCGTTCGAGGGCTACATTTTTTAGATCTCCAGTCTAGTACTGTCTTTGTACATCGGTATAGACGCTCCGTAGTGGTTAGACCCTTGTTTATGTCCGAGTGTGGACTTTGTGTCTTTGAAGATGTTTTGTTTGGATTTACGATGATGGTTTGTGTACCATCGATGTTTATGATATGACTTCTGCATGTTTGTTTCTGATGTGTGTTTTCGTAATTGTGCATATTATTTTGAGGCTTGCTAGGTTACACATGTGTGGACGTTTGTTGTGTGGTCTAGCGCCGGTCACCGACCTTGGTGGAAACACAAATCCCCGTAGAGCCTATTCCAGTCAGGTTCCGTGATGATGTTCAGTCTACTGCGGAATATCGGACTGTCTATATTTTTTAGCAATATGGCTACGTCTACTTTCCACTGCTGGCTATAATTTTATGTTAATAATACAGATAGATTAGTTTATTTTAGTTCATCTTAATTGTTTGTTTTGTGGTGTGTTTGTTAATTTCGATCAGTTGTAATTGCAGCTGTTAAAAGCTATATTCTGGTCATATCTAGCTGTCGGAGCTCACTCGATATCCTTCGACGTTTGAGGAGTTGTTGGCACTGTTTTGATATTATGCCTCTCATATGTCATGCAAGTTCGTGATTTGACCTCTATACTATTCCTATTGTTGGCAGTTCCCGCATTCATTGTTTATAGGTTTCATGCGAGCGCTTCCTCGGTAGTGATACCATAACACCACAAAAAATTAACACATATAGTCACTACCAGGTAGAGCTTCCATAAAAATTAACCGATCAGCTCGAGAATTGCCAACAATTGTAACTATATGGAGGTCAATGCACAAACTTGCACGACGTACGAGAGGCATAATATCAAAATGTCACCAACGTCGAGAATATCTAGTAAGCTCTGGCGACTCGATGTGACAAATACACCCTTCTAAAAGCTGCAATTCCAACTGACCGAAATTAACACACATCAAACGATAAACAACTACGAGAAACTAAAATAAACCAACTTAGGTGTGTTGTTAGCATAAAATGGCGGCCGACAATGGAAAGTAGACGCCAGCACATCGCTGCAAAATATAGATAGACCAAATACTATGTAACAGGAGAGCAAACAACATCACGAAACTTGGCCGAAGTAGGCTCACAAGGATTTATGTCCCCACCAACCTAAAGCACATTTTCAAGGTATAACGACAGATACATAAAATCCATGAAGCAAAGGAATAAGATAATTGCACCGAATACCACAAAGGACCAACCCCAACCTAAGTTTAGAAACCCCAAGGCAACTGTTGATCCAACGATGTTCCAAATGAACTGTGGAACTCCTATGCTCACACAATGAACTTTTTCACGGTGTTTCTAAACTACTTTTGACATGCAAGTTCTTCCAATGGCATAGACTAAACCACAAAAATTGGACCAATAAGAAATAGAAAAAATGCACTTTGAGTCAATACACCGACCGGAAAAGCACACTTAAAACGCTAGCCCCTACCATCGACAACAGTAGGATGAGATGTTGTAACTTCGTGGCTATATAGGGTACAACTAGATAATTGATGAGATAGCTTAACTCAAATGCTTCGTTCTGATCGCCAATGAGCATGATGTCCCGTCAGCCATCAAACGAGTGTCACGCAAGAGACACAGGAGCGGAAGAGGAGCTAGTCGAACTCAGCAACATCTTTCATACCATACTAAGAGGCCTTAAATAATTGTTGAAAATTACATAAATGAAGAACGTGAAGAGAAGCACGCACACCTAAGGAAAAGAAGTGGCTACATTTTACAAGGTGAAGTTAGTAACCCGTCAGAGGAGGAGATCAAGCAAGCTTGAAATGGGTTTGAGAAAGAACAAGCTCATTTTCTGTTACTTTTTCTTTGATACAAAACAATAATCATCGAGCATTTCTCCATCTGTTTAATATACTAAAAGACAAAAAATATTCAGTGATTTTTATCCCCATGACCTGATTTTTGTTAGTTTGCTATTATTATATCCTTTGAAATATCTTTTTGTCTGTAACTAACTCTTAATTCCAAAATCAACACATATGTCCAAGTCCCAATAGACAACTCGTAGGCAATATTCTTATCTTCTAATTACAATGACGAATCCATCGAAATTCGGATGGGCATGCCTATATTTTGGATTGTTTCTCGTAATTAGCGAATAATTCAATAATCACATCATATAGAATGACTAGCTAATACATATCAATATTGCATAACCAAGATAAAAATATTTTCCATTTTTTTGCCAATCATAACCATGCAAATAAGCAGATTTTTCAAATTGAAAACATTTTCCAAATATTTATTAAAATATCCGAGACCTTAACATCTTAAAATATTTATTAAACATGTTCGTAAGGATATTAAATTCTTAAATCCAACAATTTAACACCTACAGCTTTGGATCTGTTTGTTTCAACAGATCATGGACCGCCCTTCCCACATTATGCACCAGAAATTGCTCTTTCATTCTAGTTAAGCATATTTAACGAATAGAGAACATTTTCCAGCAAAACAAACACAGCCCAATAGAAATGAAAAACAGATCTAGTACAGGCGTTTTAAATCCGAGACCACTACATCTTCTAAATTAATTAAAAAAAGTTTGGCATGAACTTATATTTAAAATATCCAACAATTTAAAAAGGTTTCATTTGTTTAGCCAGATCTAGAACTTTCCACATCTTTTAAATAGAACAGTTTTATTTTCCCTTTGTTTGAAACCGGAAAATATTTCACAACGAGACAAACAGAGCTTCAGTAAGCGCAGATCTGGAGATAAAAAGTAGGAAGAGAGTGCATATACCTTGGAGACAGTCGCAGTTCTCCGCCTCCTTCCTCACAACGTCGAGAACGGAGTCGATGAGCTCGGCTCCCTCGGTGTAGTGCCCCTTGGCCTAGTTGTTCCCGGCTCCAGACTACCCGAACAAGAAGTTGTCCGGCCGGAAGATCTGCCCGTACGACCCAGACCTAACCGAGTACATAGTCCCCGGCTCAAGGTCCATGAGCACCGGGCGTGGGACGAAGCGGCCGCAGCTGGCCTCGTTGTAGTAAACGTTAACGCCCTCGAGCTGGATCTCGTTGTCGCCGCCGTAGCGCCCGGTGGAGTCGATGCCGTGCTTGGCGCGGACCACCTCCCAGAACTTGGCCCCGATCTGGTTCCCGCATTGGCCTCCCTGGATGTGCAGGATTTCTCTCATTGTTGTTTACTTTTTTGCCCTTGGTTGTGTGTGTGTGTGTTGAGGAGAGGAGGGAGGGTTTGGCTTGGGATATAGGATTTTACTTTTACAGTCGAGAGAGTGTGGGGAGGGCGCTTTCGGGGTTTAGTGAGAGACATGTGTTTGTTTTTTTCTCCAAAATTGAAACTTATTGGCTGCCGAATATCTTTATTTTCTATTTACTTTGGGAAAAGTGTATTATTTATTTGACTTCAGCAATTACGGAAGACCAAGACAATGTTTTGGTTTTTTAGTAGTGGCTCGTAAATTGAAATTATTTTCAATAAATGTGCTGGTGCTTTTTAATATATATTGTATTAAGTCTTATGGGTTTTGGAAATTTCGCAAAAAAAAATTAAACAATTATTTAGCATTTGATCCGGGGTTCAATAACAACATTTGGTTAAAATAAAATACTATTATCACTGGTTGATATATTTCTGGTATATTTATTGATATCTTTTATATGTGCTATGTGAAAAATTTAAGTGATTATGATCATTATTGAAGAAGGATAGTTGTTCTAATATTTAACGGAAAATATAAAATGATAAAGTAACATCTTAATATAAAGTGGGGTCAAATTCTATGTCACAATATCATCCCCTGGGCGACCGGGATATTGATTTGAGAGATAAACTATGAGGATGACACATAATAGGGGAAATCTAATGCACAATGGACGATAAATTCAAGGCGAGTAACAATTACTATATGGTTATAGACAACGATACTATATATTATATAGTATATATGTTGATGGGGGACAGCGGAAGACTTAGGTTTACGTGGTGGTATTTGGAC
>SOPF01015780.1:0-10204 GCA_012979155.1 Hypericum perforatum
TAAACTCTAAATTGGGTACCCATCAGAATTATTTTAAACTGTAAAAAGAGTTAAATTATATTAATATATTTTATTCTTTAATATTATCATTTCGAATAAATTAATATTAACATAGTTTGCATGTCAATATTAATATATATAATTTATTTTGAAAAAAAAATCATATAAAAATATACAAGACAATGTGTCATTGTTGAGATACAAAATATTAAAATATAACATACAAAATATATGAATATGATCTATTATTATGATCTCGAATTTTTATCACCTAAAAAATTTTAGAATTTTTTTACACGTCAATATTACTATATATGTGATTTTTTTGAAAAAATATAAAAATTAATATAAAATATACAAGATGATATGTCATTATTAAGATACAAAATATCGAAATATGGCATACAAAATATATGAATATAATTTTTTTTGTGATCTCGAATTTTCATCAGCTAAAATTTTGTAAAATTATTTGTTACACATGATAGTGTTGATATAGAAAATATATCAATATAATAGACAAAATATATTAATATTAAATAATAAAATATGCTAATGCAATCTACTCTTCATCATGTACGGTTTGAGTTTATGTCCTCACTCTAGACCCAGTCTGGACCCTAATGTCATAACATCCGTCTCTTTTCCTCACACATAATTGATTCCAGTAATAGAGGTTAACAAAAAGGGAGGTGTCTAAATTATGAGAAAATAATACTGAGGGAGAGTAATATAAACATCATCTATTCACAATAATGCTGATCACAGCTTCAATTTGGAGAAATAAGAATTAAAGAAATGTATACGACGCATTTAAAAATGATCATGGTTCAAATTTGAATCTTAAAAATAATAAATTGTATTTAAAATCAAATTCATACAATCATATTCGAATTATGATAAAAAATTTGACAAATTGAGTCAAACTAAATTTGATTCTCATTCAATTCACGGTGACTCTCAAAGGGGACGGCACTTCATACAGTACTTAGATTAGTTAACTATTAAATTATTTATAGTAGTTTTTGAATAATATATTTTTATGAATAAAACTCGAAATTCAATTTATACGAGTAGACGTTGTCTACACAGGATTATCCTCTAGTCCACATCGTGATAATGCAGCCTCTCTCCCATCCCAGATGGATGTGGTTCCTCTCTCGTGTAGTTGTGATTGCGAAACGTGAAGCGTGTGCAGGTGCCTACGGCTTTGGAAATTAGTTTGGTTTCCCTACCATTTTCGTTTTCTTCTTTGTGGTAATTCTCCAACCCTACTGATGTGCTCTTTGATAATGATGCTTGTCTCCCTTTTTTTTTTTCTTCATAAAAGTATACTTTGGTACCACATGATTTCCCTCATTACATTTTAATACTTTGTAATTTTAAAATATTACACTAGGCAACAGAAGTTTCTCAAATGATACTTGGGATAGTTTTTAGGGATAATTGCCCTTGTCTCCTTCGGGTTTGCGGAAATTAGCGATTCAGCCCCTCTATTTTTTTTATTATTTAGCTCCTCTAGTTTGTGAAAAGGGTATTATTTAGCCCCTATCGCCGGAATCCGGTCATTTCTCTGACGAAAATGGACCCGAGATGACGAAAATACCCTTTTCGTTGAAAAAAAATAAATTCTCTCTATTTCCAACTTAAAACTCGTGCCCAGCCCTTATTCCCCTATTAACCCCTTACCTTCTCCACCTTCTCCCTCCAAATCCCAAGCTTGCCCAAAAAATTTCCGGTCCAAACTTTCCAGGAGAGCCTCTTCTTCTCCACTCTTTTGTCCCCGATTAGTAAACCCTGAAGCCCAATTACCGACATGTCAATTCCTAACAAAAAGAGTAGACAAGAGATTAGGGTTAATGGAGAGACAAAAGAGTAGACAAGAGAGTGTACCTATTTCAGTCGAATCGGGGTCTCAAATTCGGGAATGTATGCAGAATCAGAGGGGAAATTTTTTGGGGAAGCTTGGGTTGGAGGGAGAAGGTGGAGAATGGGTTAAGCGAGGGGATAAGGGAAGGGGTTAAGACTTAAGAGAGGGAAGATAAAGGCTGGGCGCTGGTTTTAAGTTAAAATAGAGAGAATTTATTTTTTTTCAACGAAAAGGGTATTTTCGTCATCTCAGATCCATTTTTGCCGGAGAAATGGCCGGATTCCGGCGATAGGGACTAAATAATATCCTTTTCATAAACTACAGGGGCTAAATAATAAAAAAATTAGAGGGGCTGAATCACTAATTTCTGCAAACCCGAGGGGGGCGAGAGCAATTATCCCTAGTTTTTAATAGAGAATTTATTCAAATAGTAATGTCAATTTGAAAAGAGCAAATTGCCCTCAGGTCCCTGGTCTTTGGTGAAATCACTATTTTCGTCCCTACTATTTCGGAAAAGAGGATTTCGTCCCCTATTTTTGCTTAATTAACACCCTTAGGTCCCTGGTGCTGGAATCGGAAAATTTCTCTGGCACCCAGGGACCTAAAATGTCTCTTTTGCCCTTGCTTCAGAAGTAAAATCTTCTTCGCCGCAAATCCATCATCGAAGCCCTCGCCACAGACCCCTCTTCTTCCTTCTCGACCGGGGAGCCTCTCTCGCCAGAGTCTGATGCTAATGCTAACTCCTCCCCCAAATCTCAGAAAACTCCTCTTCTTCCTTGCTGCAAATTCGTCATTGAAACCCTCGCCATCGACCCCTTTTCTTCCTCCTCGACCAGGGAGTCTCTCTCGTTGAAGTCTGACGCTGATGCCATCTTCTTGCCGATCCAAATCTCAGAAAACCCCTCTTCTTCCTAGCTGCAAATCCGCCATCGAACCCCTCGCCGCCGACCCCTCTTCGTGGTTGCATCGGGTGAGCAGGAGGCGAATGAGAAAGAAGGACAGTTCTTTTAATTTTTTAAGTAGGAGGGGCAAAATGGACATTTTAGGTCCCTGGGTGCCGAAGAAATTTTCCGATTCTGGCACTAGAGACCTAAGGGTGATAATTAAGCAAAATTGGGGGACGAAATCCTCTTTTTCGAAATAGTAAGGATGAAAATAGTGATTTCAACAAACCCTAGGGACCTGAGGGCAATTTGCTCATTTGAAAAATATGCGTGACTTAGATCGTAGATTTTGAAACGACAGTATATTGTACAAATAGGTGAAACCACAGTATATTGTACAAATAGGTGAAACCACGTGATGGTGTGAGTATATTTTATTTTGGGGAAAATTATTTCCTAATCCCTGTACTTAATCGAATTCTCTTATTGAATCCCTCCTTTCTCATAAATGATTATTAAGTCATCGATTATTTTGTTATATTATGTGGATTTCGTCCGTAGGTTTGTTATATGTTTGATGGACTTGCTAACAGCGGATTATGCATCTCATGTTGCGGGGTCGTTTTAATTTTACTAGAAAATCTGTTTGTGATTACGAAAATAATAACAATGAATCTGGTGCACTTATATGCGGTAGGCAAAACTATTGTTTCTAAAATTTTCTAAAGTCTAGGAGACCCAATTACCTAAATTAAAATTCACAAAAAAAAAAACAACTACATCGCATAAACTATACTACTTTTTTGTATTTAGAAAAGTATATTTTACTTACCTACGATTTTACTAATTTCATGTTTAGATTATGTAATTTTAATTTAATAATTTAGTCTTTGTAATTTTTAATCTTTGAGATGACAGAGATAAAATGTACACTTGACTTGACACATAGACTAAAATTACATAATTTTAATGCCTATGTGGCATATTGACAGGATAAGTCGTGTATAACATCTTAAGATGGTTAATTACAAAATAAATTAGGGAAAATTAGGCTAAAGTTCCTGTCCTTTGGTCATTCAACCTTTTTAACCCTTGCTGTTTTAAAACTACTCATTCAGTCCCTACTATTCAAAACAACAGAGACTATTAGTCCCTCATTCCGACGCCGGAAATTTTTCCGACGAAAAACTTACTTGGTGTGACGATTTTGCCCCTCCCGTTGAAAACGTCTGAAGCCCAAAATTTTCGGTCAAAACTCGGCCCAAAACCCACCAAATACCCAATTAAATACCCACCAAATACCCACCAAAATACCCAAACCCCTCTTCCTTTTCTCTCATTCTTCCCGCCCCCCAAATTTCCTAAATTCCCTATTCAAGAACCCTAATCCGAAAAAATTTCTCACCGAGTTGAGGTAAAATTGGGGCTTATTAGCAATGGAGAACGACGAGCCTGGTTCACCACCACCCAAATCAGCCATTCCACGTCGTGGTCGATCATTCAACGGCGTCCCTCGTCGTGGTCCTCTTCGTGTTCCATCACCACCGACGACGGAAGAAAGCGACGATAGTGCAGTTCCTACGACCATTCCGTACATACCCGAGTGGGAGGACGAAGATTCAGAGTCTGATAGAGTGCCATCTTGGGTTCCTGATGTGCCCACACTTAGTGAACTGAGCCCAGAGCCGGAGGAAGAAGTTTCTGACGATGAGGTTGTTAACCAAGGTCGTCGTCGTGACGATGGCGAGGTGCATGATGATGAGGTTACAAAGGAAGTGGAGAAGGAAGTGGGGAATGAAGTTCCAGCTGACATGCAGAAGGAAGCCGACATGCAGAAGGAAGATGGTGCTCCGGAAGAAGGTAATTTGAGTTCTGATTTTGATGAAATAGATCCCCTGGATACCAGAATTAGGGATAGTGACTCAGACTCAGACCAGGAAGTTAACCTTGATAGGGGTGCGACTAGAAGAGATAAAAATGTGATTAATATGGACCCCAACTATGAATACGATGGGAAAGAATTTAGTACGACTGTGGGAGAGGAGATTAAGTTTGAGGTGAGACATTGGTTTAGGTATGCGGTTGAGGTTAGAAATGCAATTCGAGATTATGCAGTCAAAGGTGGTTACAAGGTGAGGTTCATAAAGAATGATAGTGAGCGGATTACGGTAGGTTGTTCTGGTTCTTGCCCATGGAGGATGCACACTTCTGTTTTAAGTGGACAGCAGAAGTTTATGGTGAAAACCTTGAATGATACTCATACATGTATGAAGGTTAAGTCAGGCTATTGGGCAACTCCTAAGTGGATTGCTAGACAAATAGAGAACCTTCTGGCTGCCAATCCAAATCTGGACAATGAGACATTGAAGGCTGCATTGAAGGAATGTGGATGCAGTCCTGCAGATTGGAAGCTTTACAAGGCGAAAGCAATGCATAAGTTAAACACGTATGGGACACATGTGGAGCAGTATGCAAAGTTGGCTGTTTATTGTGAGAAATTGAGAGAACTCAACCCAGGGTCTGTTGTGGTTCTACATGGTATGCCTAGAGCCAGTACTGAAAATCAGTTGAAGTTTGGAAGAGTATTTGTTTGCCTTGGAGGAGTAAAAGATGGGTTTATTAATGGTTGTAGGCCATTTATAGGGTTGGATGGATGTCACTTGAAGGGACCATTTGGTGGTACCCTTCTTGCTGCAGTTTCTAGGGATGCCAATAGCAAGATTCTACCAGTTGCATGGGCTATTGTGGACAAGGAGAATAATGCTAACTGGGAATGGTTCATACATCTATTGTACACGGCTGTTGGCTCTCATGCATCTGGGAAGGCCTTGACCATAATGACTGATGGTCAAAAGGTACTTCAATCCACATTTATTTTCTTTTTTGTTATTAATGATGTTAAAATAACCACTAACTTAGTTGCATCTTTGTTGTTTCAGGGTCTTGGTGACCAAATAGAAGCCTTCTTTCCTAATGCTAGGCATAGGAGATGTGTGAAACACATTGCAGCTAATTTCTTCCAGACCTTTAGAGGTAATGATCTTGAACATCATTTTTGGGGAATGGTTTATGCTTCTACTAGGACAAAGTTTAATAGGAAAATGGCTGAGTTAAAATTGAAAAAATTTCCAGCCAAGAGAATAGGAAAAGAGATGTTGACCCCTGCTCAATGGTTGGAGAAAATCCCTACAGCAAAATGGTTTGTTCATGCATTTGATGACTATGTCAAATGCGTGGATGTGACTAATAATTTGGTTGAGTCTTTCAACAATTGGGTAGGAAAGATTAGGGGACTGCCAATTGTGGACTTACTAGATGGCTTGAGAGTGAAGATGATGCGGAAGTGGGAAAGTAGATTTATTCAAGCCTATAGTTGTACGACTTCTTGTGCTCCTACAGTCATGGTCCAGCTCAGAAAGTTGAGTGAGGATTGTAGAAATTGTGAAATCATAGCTACAAGGAACCATCTGTATGAGGTTGTACACGATGGTGTTAGAGAAGCTGTTGATTTGCCGGGTAGAAAATGTTCATGCAATATATGGCAGTTGAGTGGAGTGCCATGCATACATGTGGCTGCTGTCTTTATAGCAGGAGAAGAAGACATGGAGAAGGCAGTAGATAATTATTACAAGGTAGGAAAATAGGAGAAAACTTATGAGTACCCTATAAATCCATTTCCGGACACAGACCTTGAACCAGTGTTGGGTCAACATGATATATATCAGCCTCCATTCTTGACTAGAAGAGCTGGTAGACCTAGGAAGCATAATAGGAAGAGGCAAGAAGGTGAGAAACCAGCTGCCCCAAGATCCAATACTGTGAAGTGTGCTTACTGTGGTGTATTGGGTCACAACAGAAGGTCATGCATGGGTGCACAGACCAAGGCAAAAGGCAAAAGACCAATGGTAAAATATTTCTAACTTGCCTTCTGGAGTATGTATTCCACTTACATTTATAGCAACTCATTCACTTAACAATTTTGTAATAGCAACCAACTGGACAAAGAGGAGGGAAGAGAAAGCAATACAAGAAGGGAGCAAGTAGTTCTACACAGCCTGCTTCAGCACAGCCTGCAATAGTAGGAGAGGGTCCATCTCAGAGGCAGCTTCAAGAAGGGGAGGGTCCATCTCATAGGCACCAAGAAGGAGAGGGTCCATCCCAAGATGTGCCGGCTATAGGTCAAGTTGTCAAAAAGTATGCACCAAGAAGGGGTAGATGCAGAGGCAGAGGCAGGGGAATCCAGCTAGAGAAGCTGTAGTCCAAGAAACTTCTGGGTTTTCATGTTTTGTTGGACAAGTAGTTGTAGTTTAGAAGTTATATGGGAACTATAATGAATTTGTGGCATGTTTCTTGGTTAAAAAGTTGTTTTGTCCAAGAAACTTCTGCAATTTCATGTTTTGTTGGACAAGGTCCTTTGTTTTGTTGTTTAAGACTGCTGGAATTTCATCTTGCTTGGACAAGGTCCTTTGTTTTGTTGTTTAAGACTTCTGCAATTTCTGGGTTTAATGCAATTTCTGGGTTGAGTTTGCTGCAATTTTTGAGTATTAGCAACTTCGATCTTGCTGCAATTTTTGGGTTCGTTAAGTCTGCAAGTTTAGGTGCTGCAATTCTTTGGTTTGTTAAGTCTGCAAGTTTCTGGGTTGAATGGTTCATGGTTGAATCAACTTTTGTCTGCACTTTTACGGGTTCAATTGCTGCAACTTCTGCACTTTCTTGTTTTACTCGGTTTAAAGAAGGCTGCTGCACTTTTTTTGGGGCCAAATTTGCTATATTACACAACAATACATAACAATGCACTTTCGTAACAGTCAATAATTCAACGAACAACACCAAACTTGCATCTCAATTCCATCATTTCCATCGTACATTGCACGAAAACGTTACAAATAACACCTAACTTCCTACTCAGTTCCTAAACAACACTTGACTACAAACAAACACATTTAGTACAATAAGCAAAATTACAAGCTTAGTGAATAAAGAGGAATGTCCAAGGGCAGCAAGCTTGTTTTGCTGTTTCAAAAGCTGTTGCACAACCTTAATCTCTTCAATAACATCTTCGAGGCACGCCCTTGAGTCATCTTGCTTTCCCTCTCCTCTGGGCATTCGAAAACGTGAATTAACTTCACGTTCAGTGCACCAACCAAGCCAGCGCGAGTAAGTGTTGTTCGAACAACAATAGAACAAACGAC
Organism: Hypericum perforatum; assembly: GCA_012979155.1. Classification (NCBI taxonomy): domain Eukaryota; kingdom Viridiplantae; phylum Streptophyta; class Magnoliopsida; order Malpighiales; family Hypericaceae; genus Hypericum; species Hypericum perforatum. The sequence continues at coordinate 7,947 of SOPF01015780.1, forward strand.
CTTTATTCTTCTCACTCTCTACGATCCTAACCGCAGCTCGAACACCACATGCACAATTTATGTTGCCATACCTTAGCCCTTCATCAGCAACAGCACCTTTGTTGTTGGACGACGACATTGCTCCCAGCCACGACCTTCACGCACTTCACCAATCTCACTTCCCCAGCAAACCCGGTACGCCCCCGACTACTTTCCCTCTCCCTATAATCCAGTACCTCACTTGAACATCGCAGCAAATTAGGGTTCGTGGGCAACAACCTTGAGGGTGGGTAGCAAGCTTGAGGGTTGAGATTTGGTGGAATTGGAAAATTAGGAAAATGGGGAATTGGGGATTTCGGGATTTAGGGATTTGGAGATTTGGGGTTTAGGGATTTATTTGGGTATTTAATTGGGTATTTGGGTATTTGGTGGGTATTTAATTGGGTATTTGGTGGGTTTTGGGCCGAGTTTTGACCGAAAATTTTGGGCTTCAGACGTTTTCAACGGGAGGGGCAAAATCGTCACACCAAGTAAGTTTTTCGTCGGAAAAATTTCCGGCGTCGGAATGAGGGACTAATAGTCTCTGTTGTTTTGAATAGTAGGGACTGAATGAGTAGTTTTAAAACAGCAAGGGTTAAAAAGGTTGAATGACCAAAGGACAGGGACTTTAGCCTAATTTTCCCAATAAATTATTCTTCTCGTACAACCTTCTCTTGTCATTCATCCTTCCTCTTCATCCTCCCTAGATTCAAATCCCTCATTCACCTCTAAATTTTTCGAGCGACTCAGATAGAGAACAGAACAGTCTTAAAGATTATGAGATAGATCAAGCTTTGTTCAAGATTTCAATTTTGAAACTTCATCCGAGAAAAAAAAAGCTAATTTCTTTTGGTAAGATCTCAGAAAATAAGTTGGACCCAATAAAAAGTTCAATAAGATTTTTCAATCGACAGCTTCATGTGTCCGCCAAGCTCGGAGGAACCTTCTCGGGGAACGAGTTGTTATCGAGCTTGAGCATCTCGAGCTGAGTCAACTCGCTGAGTCGTCCCCACGGCTCGCTGGAGAGGCGATTTCGGTGAGGGAGAGTTCTCCGGGGAATGGAAATACATCTTTGCATATAGTATATAGTGTGAATCGTATACCGTGATAATAAAAACTTTAAAATTTAAATAATCAAATTGAAATCATACGAACTAAATTTGAAACCAGTAAAACTATAGATAATTAGGTATGTAAACTATTTTTTCTCTTTGTATCTGAACTATTTTGTGTTTGATTCTTTCATAAATTCATTTGAAACCAAAATTAATTTTCTAACAAATTGAATCGGAATGAGATTTAAATCTTGGTCATTGATGGGTGACCACAATTCAAATTTGTCAAATTTGATTCAAATTTATCAAAATTATATAAATTGTGACATACCGAAGTAATCTAATATGAATTATGATTCGTATTTAATTACTTTAAAAATAAATTCAAGCACAAATTTTTTGTGAATTAATTTGAATCCTAATCAGAATTTTGACAAATCCAAACAAAATGAATCTGATCCAAATTATGGTCAATAGTGGAATGAAGTGTCAAGCATTGATACAAAAACCAAAACCGGTACTAGCAATATTTTCCTCTACTTAGTAAAAGCACAAGCTAAAGCTCAGAAATCTCTATTCCAACTTACAACATAAATTATATTGAACAAAACCCGAAATAGTCGAGTTTTCCTATGCCTGAACACTCGGAAGCGACCAGGCTTGGGGCAACAACCAGGAACATACGATTATCCTCATCTGGCCCAACGAAACCCAATAACTAGTTTTAAACTTTTAACAATAAGTGTATATTAACTCAGTACTGATTAAAATTTAAAAATTACCGAACACACCATATAAGAAACAATTAATTAACCTATACGACGTCTCCAACACCGTGATCTGTTCATTTGGAGCTCCCAAGTGTTTGCTTAATTGTGTCCCGGACCACTTCCTGTGCTTGCATTTGATCCTGGAGGTACGTTGCGAAGACTTGTTGTGATCGCGTTAGGATCATCCTGAGTCATAATAAGATCGGATAATTCTTAATTTTCGAAATGGGAAAAAGAAAGGATTATAATAGACATAGATCACAACTTTTCTCACTGTAGGACGACTCTTAATGTCATTTCTAAATGTTGAATTTTAATTTTGATTTCCTAAAACAATAGGATGGTTGTTTTATTTCTATAATAAAAGAGATGTATATGTATATATTGTTTTTGGTACTTATAATTTAGTTATATA
>SOPF01015797.1:0-14827 GCA_012979155.1 Hypericum perforatum
TTCGTGAATGCGCGAAATCATAAAGTACCAAATTGAAATTTTCCCATTGCGTGGCTCGTGTAACAAGAACTTCCATGTAATTTTGGGAAAGGACCTGGGATCAAATTGAAATTTTGCAATTCCAATCAATCCCAGAGAACCCTAAATGGGCGATTTTTCGCCCAAATCTTCCAATCTTGATTCCGGCCAACTCCGATGTTTGTAACATCGATGACCAACTCTGTTCGACTCTATGGATCATCTCGAGTGTGTGGATACCAGTTTCGTGCATCGTCGTTGCCATAATTAGAACATCCAAGCCTTGGGAATTCTGAACTCTAACGAGGAAAGAAGATGGTCGCAAGTCTGAATGGAGGCTCCCCGTGCTACACCGCTGGCTTCACCATGCTCGGGAGGCGAAGATGAATCGATCCTGACCGATGGTGGCTGATGACTCGCCTCCGTGTGCGAGTTGTCGTACGTGGTGGTTTGGCCCCTTTTTGGGGTTCTTTGGTTGGGGAGAGAGAAAATGAAGAAGGAGGAAGGTTTTTTGTCTAAGGGGTATTTAAAATACCGTATTTTCGTAATTTCGTGATATTTCGCGAAAGTCTTAAATACCCAACTAGTTTTTTGTAAATTAGTCACTATAGTTTTAATTGAATTACAGATTGATCCTTAAGAATTAATTTTGTATTCAATTAAGTCCTGAATTTGATTTATTTTGATTTTGAAGTCAAAATTGAGTCAAATTTAGGAGAAATTTTGTATTTTAATTAGATAAATTAGTTTTGTTCAATTAAATTCCAAAATTTGACTAGAAAAATCTAATTTTTCAAATAGGTTTGTTAAAAAAATTAGTTATTTTTTAAACCTATAAATTTTTGGAATATGTTCCAAAAATTACTAGACATAGCATAGATCATATGATGAGTCATCGGAAGATTGAAAATTCAATTTTCAATCTTATTTTTGGAAAATATGTGATTTGACCCAAAAATTATTTGGCATTAGTTGCTAGATAACGATGTCCACCTAGAGTTATCCGATTATTAACATTGAGTCTTTGAGATAACACATAATGTAGAGGCATTTATTACCACGAATACCCAAGGATAACATATATGTGATAATTGGACACATTAATACAGTGCATAAAAATATGCAAGATGCCATTTGTTTTGGTGATTACATTTTTTTGGGAGGATTGGCCAGCAATATTTCGTGACTTGCTGACAACCCTTAAAATCCAATAAGGCATGAGCAGTCTTTGGAATCCCCTAGTGTAAAACCATAAGGTTGCTCTTGTCATGCTTTTGAAGCATTTAGGGAAAGGCCTCTTAAGGGAGATGCGTCCCCCTACTATGTTGAAATTAAGAAGCGGTTTTGAGATAACCCATTACTCGACTAAGGAATACACTTATGTGTTTCCTTTGATCTTGTTCAAATGGATTTGGACTCAACTCCGTTCACTGTAATGACCCTTGGAGTCCAACCATTGTATGCTAATATGTCATCTTGTTAAAGTCTAATGAAACTAATACAGAGATGGATCTAGATTCTCAGACTTGAACTCCAGGACACCCTTTTAGAGTTTGATGTGTGATTAGTTTTGCTATCATGTCTAGTATTTTCCCCTTGTACATGTGATGTTTTAGGGGATCACTCTTTTGTACAATAAGTTGTGTACCTTTTTCTGAGTATATTTGTACTTTTATTTGTACAATCTCAGATATGTACGAAAGTTTGTTAAGTGAATGAACAAAAAGTGTTTGTTTATTCGCATCCACTTAAATTACTAGATGTATACTTTGAATGACCTTGGTTAGAGATTAACTCTTGAATGGTAATGGGAAGCATGCTAGCGACCCACTTTAATTTTGAGACTAGTCAAAGACCTTGTGTCATTAAAGTTGTAAAAATTAGTAAACTCGTTCATATTGCCTAAACCAAAATTTTGATATGTTCTTGTATTTTAAATTCCCTATAGAGATGTCAGTTTCTTCTAGAGCATGAAAATCTAGTACATGTTCGAAGAACAAGAGATTCTTGAGCTAATACTTAAGATTATGTTAGAGCCTAATGAAGACAACACTACATAATATAAGCGTGATTGTCATGCCTATGCTATTTGGAATAATAAGAACTTTATTGCAAATGTGATATTACTGAGTTTTATGATGGATGATATCACAAGATAATTTCGTATTTATGAGAATGCGAAAAAACTTTGGGATACCCTCAAATTGATATTTGGGAAACTTTTTTTGTCAAAGATTTGTACTTTGACGATAAGGATTAGTACCTTTAAAAAGTATCTTGATGTTCTTATGTAGAAATATTTGAGGATAATGTCCAATATGATTAGTGATCTGGCTGAGGCTGGTCACATTCTCAGCAGTGAGCAATAGATTCAAGCTGTCATCTATTTCTTGCCTCCAAGCTAGGAACAGATGAAGCTGAATGATGTTGTTAAGTTGTATTTGGATGATGCCTATTATAGCCTTGGATATAGATCAAAAAGTTTTTTCATGATGGATGTTGATCTTAGTGAAAGTTACTCATTTGACGCTAATTTAAATTCGTCGCAAGATGATATTAAGCTGTGACATTCTAGACTAGGCCATGTAGGCCAAGATTGCTTAAACTGTCTAGCTAAGGCCAGACTGCTACGTAAAGTAATAAAGTCTATCTTACCTAGAAGTATTTCTTGTCTAGAAAGAAAGAGTACAAGAAAACTTTTTGGTACTAGGGCTAGAGCCAAATTTCCATTATAATTAGTCTACTCTTACATATATGGTCAATGAATGTGAGGGTAGTGCATAGTGCATATTTCTTCATAACCTTTATTGATGACTATTTGTGATATAGTCTGATGTACCTGATTTCTCACAAGTCAGAAGCATTAAGTTACTTCATGACCTATATGAGTTTTATTGAGAATCAGAAAGATAGAAAGATAAAGACTTTGTGAACTGATCACGGTCGTGAATATCTTTCTGATGAATTGTAGGGTACTTTATGTTGAGAAAGGAATTGAACATTAGTTGTCTATTCTTTGTACATCCCAACAGATTGGGATTGCTGAAAGAAGGAATAAAATCCTTCTTGACATGGTTAAATCTATGATGGCAGAGGTAAATTTGCCAATTATGGATATGTGATCCTAATTACTACATATATTTTTAACTATGCCCTCTAAGCTTGTCACTACCACCCCTTATGAAATATGGATAGATTAGAAGTTTGATTTATCCTATTGTAAGCTATGGGGGTATACGTCCTACGTCCATTCTACCTCAAGTATTTTCGGCAAATTAGGACCGAGAGGTAGAAAAAGTATCCTTATAAGGTACTTTGAGATATCTAAAGGATACATGTTCATACGTGAACTGGAAAATGGATATGTAACAAAATTTGAATCATGTAATGTCATTTATGGAGATTGAAGTTTCTAGATTGAGAGAAGTTAGTGAAAAACTTGATCTCTATGAAATAGTTGAGCTAGAGCCTTTTGGACCCTTCTTCCGAGTGGGAGAATTGAGAAAGAAAGTTGTGACTTTCCATCTTAACAAGGTCCGAAAGATATTTGTCTTAGTCCTGAAAGGCTTATAGTTCTCTATTCCAGTGGGAGTATGGAACTTCTGCCTAGTAGTTGTATGATTCCTGGATACGATGAATATATGAGAGATATTTATCAGAATCAGGAATTTCGTAGGTCTAGTAGAACTAGCATATCACACCAACAATTTGATATCGAAGGTGATGCTAATGCATACTTGGTATCACTGAAAAAGTTTGGTGATCTAGGTAAAGTTCTTCTAACTATTATTCAGGATAAAGATGAGCCCAAAAATGTGTCTAGGGCTCTGTCATCTCCATAAAAGGTTGAGTAGATTAATATGATGGAGGAAGAAATGTCTTCCATGACAAATAATTAGGTTTAGAATCTAGTTGAACTACCTAAGGGACGTAAGACTATTAGGAATATGTGAATTCTCATAGTCAAGCATAATGTAGATAGTAGTGTCGAAAGATACTAAGCTTATCTAGTTGGATAACGATTCAAGCAACAGGCAGGAATAGACTATGAGGAGACTTTTGCTGCTATTATTTGATTCACGTCTATTAGGGTCATTTTGGCTATAATTGCTAACATGAATCTAGAATTATATCATATGGATGTTAAGATTGCTTTTCTCTATAGAAATTGGATGTAGAAATCTATTTGATTTGGCCTGAGGGCTACATCCAAAAATGGCTGCGAACAAAAGGTTTGCAAATTGAATTGATCAATTTATGGCCTTAAGCAATCGTCTAGATATTGGTATATTCGTTTTCATAATACTATCATGGAAAATGATTTTGTTGTGATTCACGAAGATTACTGTGTATATGTTAAGCGATCAAATAAGAAATTTGTCATCATCACTTTGTATGTTGATGACATACTCTTGGCTGTAAAAGACATATGACTACTTGTCAAAATCAAAACTTAGTTTTCTTCCAACTTTGATGTGATAGACATGGGTAAAACTGATTACATAATCGAAATTGTGATTTTGAGGAATCATTCAAAGAGAATAATGTCTCTTTTATAAGAGACGTATTTTCGTAAAGTAGTAGAACATTTCAATTGTAATCATAGTAATCCAAAGTATGTCCTATTAGTGAAAGGTCATAATTTGTGCAAGGTTTTGTGTCCAAATATAGCTAAACAAATAGAGAATATGGAAATGATTTCTCGTGCCAATGTAGTTAATTGTCTGATGTACGCAATGTTGTGTACGCAACTTGATATTTACTATGCTATTGGCATTGTAAGTAGATATCAATAGAATGCAGGCAATGCTCACTAGATAACTGTCAAGGGATTTTTAAAATATTTGAATGCTGCACCAGAATGCTCTTTATGAGTATTCTATGATAGCCAAGTTGTTAGAGCTTTTGCAAAGGATCTGTGTTTCCTAGATAGGCTTAGCATATAGATATTAAATTTAGAAATTTAGGAAAATCTAAAGAACTGTGTATGAAGCACATATCTGTGCTAGATATAGTTGTAAACCCAATGACCACAGCATTATCTCAAAAAGTGTTTGAGAAATATGTGAAGTCATTAGGTTTATGATAGTTTTATTTATAAAATAAGAAGTTTTGTTTTTAGCAATATGAATGACTTGTGTAACGTGTCAGACAGAGAAGTAACCCACTCACACGGGTGTTTACCACAGTGGGAGTCAAATATGTTGATTCTTGATTGAGATGAGGCAGCTGTTGGACATTTAGATGTGCAATGTCCTACGACGACAATGTCATCTTGCTAAGAGAGCAAGATTCGTTATAGGATGTAGTAATAAGTTACTATATTGGATCTTCTATAATCCATATGATAAGAATTAAGTAAAATTTATCATACCTTCTGTCTTAAAGTCTATAGTTAAGCTGTGGCTATTACTTTAGTATGGTGTTAATTGACATATTTCCTATGTGATGGAATTCACACCATAACATGAGAATGAGTATCTCATGTGCTGTTTGACCATCGGATGGGATAAAATATTCATTCATTTCACAATCCCTAGTATGAGATTGTGTTTTGAGAACCGTAGTTCCCGTCTTTGCCCTTAAGATCCTAAACATATTTTGGAAGTGTGATTTAGTGCTGCTAGCTTGGAAAGTCCATGAAAAGGTCATAACATATTGATTCGACCTAGCAGAGCTGACTAGAAAAGCAGACTAGATCATTACGGAAGGAATATAGTTAAGGGATAAGGAACTTTGTCCATCATATTTTGAGATTCGTTGTTCAGGTATACCAGTTGTATTAAAAAGTACAATAGTGAACACGAATAAAATTGTTTGAAATCATTGTGTGAACAATAGAATATGACATGAGTCCTGGGGTAAAAGCATATTTTCTATGTGAGATGTCGAGATGCTACTATTTAGTTAATCGGTGTGTCTGTTCTTCTGAATTTTAGCTAAACATAGTCGACGTGTGCTAGTCGTACGAAATCCTATAAGATGAAATCTGTACATTGTTGACAGTGATCGACAATAAATGAGTGGGAGATTATTGAACTCTGGGCTCGGATTACATTCATCGTGTGAATTTAGGCCTGGGCCAAATGGGCTCGAATATTAGACCGATTAATGGACTAACATTATCTGTATGGATAGGCACTGACGATAGCGAACGGATAAGCACTATCTTAATGGATAAGCATAAAAAGTAAGCAGGTAGCTGAGTAGCTACTTACGTAGCTGCTGACTCAGCTGCTTACTTTCAGCTGCTTCCAACCCTATAAATAGGGGCCCTCCCTTGAATCGTAAAAACCAAGCTGGTCCAAACTGTTTACGGCTGGGCCCAACTTGATGATTTACGAGTGGGCCCTGCCCTCGAGCGGGCCCACCTTGATAGTTTACGAGCGGGCCCTGCCCCCGGGTAGGCCAAACTCGACAATTATGGGTGGGCCCTACCCCCAGGCAGACCAAGCTCGACAGTTACAAGTAGGCCCTACCCCCGGGTAGGCCAAGCTCAATGGTTATAGGTGGGCCCTACCTCCGGGCAGCCTAAGCTCGGCAGTTACGAGCGAGCCCTACCCTGATCACCACTCGTATAGGAAAATATTAGTTTAGTACTTGATATTTTCCAAGATATACAATATGGGTCAATCGTGGAAACCAGGCTACGATCCGTTTGAACGTGATCGTAACTCGGCCAGCGACTCACAGTTACCGATCAAGACCAATGGACTTAGAGACCTGTGACGTACTCGCTTCAACAAGTAAGTACGATTTAATTAGTTTAATTAAATGAGATTTGGGCGTAATTAATCAATAATTACGGCCCGGCCCCCCAACAACGACTTTTACGTAACCGCATTTATTTTTCTCCAAAGGTCGAAATGTCATTTCATCGTATCTCTTCCTATACATTCTTTAGGTGGGAAACAAACTTTCCAACATAATTGGCTATATGATGTCTTCTGTTTTGTGGAAATTGCATCATTCACTCAAGTGGGATTCACATTTCATTTGCTCCCTTTTTTTTATACTTGCTGCTCAATGTGCATATTGTTCATCTTTTCTAAGGGTTACCTCATGCTATTATGTTGTATGATTTATAACTCGTCACTTAGCTACTTGAATTAGTGCGAAAAAGTTCGCTAGCAAATGGATATAATGAGATAAAAATGACATATTACATTACATTGCTCAATAAACCAGTTCATATGTTTCTGCAATAGCATATTAGTAAAATCTAGCCTCCAGAAAGGGAATGCATACTATTGATAAGGTTAGAAAACAATACATAATACGAACCCCGTTAAAATCCGCGCGTTCCTAAGATTTACATCAGTACATGACATCGTATTCCTTTTTTTTTTCTCTCTCTAGAAGAAGACCATTACACGTATGAGAAAATCAATTTCCGCCACAAATAATCCCATAAAAAGCATATCATTCATACGAAGTATATAGGTCAGGGATTCTTGAGGAATTCCATAAGATAAGTGCCAAAAGCGCAGCAGGCAATTCTGAAACCTTGGAAGCAAGCTCCCTTGGTCAGGGCCTCAAATTTCTTCTCTGTTCTTTCCTTCCCACCAGGGTTCTGAGCCAACATGATTGTGTCAATGTGGATGACTATCTTGCTGGCCAGACTGTCATCCGGGATCTCCGGCAGGATGCATTCCACGAGGATTTCCTTCCCGTTTGTCGAAAGAACGTCGTAGCAGTTGTTTAGAAATTTCAAGCAATGATCGTCGCTCCAATCATGACATATCCACTGATAAAACAGAATTGATCTATGTCAGAGTCAAATACAATGCTTCGTATACATAAATTTTAATATGGCATATGGTCGATTATTCATACAAAACTTGTATACAAAATTTGTGATCTACTATTATAGTTTACACGACTTTCGTGTCATTTTAAAATTATTGCAAATGTTAATTAATAGATTTTATCTGAAATGAGGTATTAAAATTATCATATTATTTATAAGTACACAAATCTACCTAAGCCTATCTCCACCTTATTGAACAAAAGTAAATCTATCACCTTAGGGTTTGAAATTTTTACACTCCTCGGCAATAAAATAATGAACTGACCTTCATGAAAATTGCGTCTCCTTTTGGAACACTAGCAAACATGTCGCCACCAACATGCTCCACACCTGCACCCGAATCACCCATTTCCATAAATTTCTTCCCCACCAACTTAAGCAATCGTCAAACTCACATTAGAAATATTCCACCAACTTCAATAATGAAAAATAATTCATTATCTATAGGTGTGATGTTAGGTAGAAAAATTATGGATTACAAAATATTATGCAAAAGCAATATATTGTAAATTAAATCACGGATTTTGTCAATTTGTCGACTGACAAGTGCAAGATATCTTACCCGGATAGGATGGAGCATCATCAATAACATGAGGCAAGTCGAAATTGATACCCTTAATAGAAGGGTACTTTGAAATAACCATGTTTAAGGAAGTGTTGAACTTCTAGATTGTTGAAGTAAAAAAAAATGGAGCCTGCCTACAATATTTTGTCAAAAGAGGTGGATGCCTACAATTCCATGTCAAAAGAGGTGGATGCCTACAATTCTATGTCAAAAGAGGTAGCTGCCTACAAATTTAAGTCAAAAGAGATGGGCTTGATTAAATGGAAGGAGGAAATTCACACATCTATATAAGGACGTTGCCATGGACAAGGAAAAATGTACAAAACCATAAAAACACCATAAAAGGAGAAGAACTCCCTTCCCCTTTCTCCTTGTAAAATCATTTTAATAAATTCCTTGTATCTAGTAGATATCCTCCTGGCTTGGTACGCTCCCGGACGTAGATCGTTGATCGAACCGGGTTACTAATTCTCTTGCCTCTTATCATCGTTTTGTTGTTATCATCTTGGCTCCCAAATTTGTGGGTTCGTTGCGTGAGAGCACTTCAGGGGATTCGGTTGTAGGATCCCCAACAACTGGTATCAGAGCACGGATCTAGGATCCGGTGGGAGCAACAATGATGAACGATGGCAAGTCTCCGGTCGAGAAGTTCGATGGCATGGACTATGGCTTCTGGAAGATGCAGATCTAAGATTACCTCTATGGGAAGGATCTGCATCAACCGCTCGAAGAGAAGCTGACCGACATGAAGGAGGAGAAGTGGAAGCTCCTGGATCGGAAGGCGATGAGTGTTGTTTGCTTGTCCTTGTCCAAGAACGTGGCTTTGCACACGATGAAGGCAGAGTCTACAAAGGAGATGTTGAAGACATTGTCCGATATGTACGAGAAGCCATCGGCCGCAAACAAGGTCCACTTGATGCGTAAGTTGTTCAACTTGCTGATGGCAGAGGGTACGATGGTGGCCAAGCACTTGAATGAGTTCAACGCCACGATAGCGGCACTGAGCTCGGTGAAGATCACCTTTGAAGATGAAGTATAAGCTCTTATCTTGCTAAGTTCTTTACCCGATAGTTAGAATAGCACGATTACTACGGTAAGTGCTTCAGCGGGGAAGGTTACATTGAAGTTGGATGAAGTTAGGGACTTGATTACGAGTGAAAAGATTCGTAGGAAAGAGTCTGGGTTAATCTCGAGTTCGGCTTTGAATGCAAGTAGTAGAGGAAGGTTCGAATCTAAGAAGGAGAAGAAAGATCGTGGTAGATCTAAGTCCAAGTCGAGGAAGTCAAAGAAAGATATAAGTAAAGTCCAATATTATAATTGTGACAAGTATGGACACTACGCGGTCAATTGCAAGGCACCAAAGAGGGAGGACTCGTCAGCAAATTCTACATCAGAAGACCATGGAGATGCCTTGATCCTTAGTGTTTGCAGTCCATTGAAGGCTTGGGTTTTGGATTTAGGTGCATCGTTCCACTTGTATAGTGATGCGAGTATGATGGAAGATTATGTCCAAGGGAAGTTTGGCAAGGTTTATCTAGCGAATGATAAGCTGTTGCAAATTATGGGCATGGGAGATGTACGAGTCAAGATGCCAAATAGTTCTACACTAACGTTAAGGAGAGTGAGACATATTTCCGGATTGAAGAGGAACCTACTCTCCGTAGGGCAACTAGACAATGAAGGCTATAAGGTGGTCTTTGGTTGTAAGTCTTGGAAGATAACCAAGGGGGCTATAGTGTTAGCTCAAGGATTGAAGGAAGGCACCTTGTACATAATAAGGAGCACTCAAGATAGCATCAATATGGCGGGAAGCTCAGATGATTCTATCACGACCCAAATCTAGATCGCTGACATATTTGTGGGTCACACTCTCCTAAATCGATGAGCCGCGACCCAACCAGCCTCGTACGAACAAATGACTCAAATTGCGGAAGCATCAAATTAAGCTTATACAAATGCAGAAGCATAATTTCGTATTATACATATATATCACATCTTATTCTTACATAATTCCAAATACAAACATAAGTACCACAATGTGTACAATGGAGCGACACCACTAAGATCAACAAAAGGGAAATACCATTCAAAGACTTCAAAACCTGGAAGAAGACAATAGGTTCACACGATCTATCAAACAAAGTTCTTTGGATGTCAAGACAATTCTCTAACTTCCGTCACCTGTGGAGGAAGGGGTAAGTACTTGGAAGTACTTAGTAGAGGATATTAAAACTAACCTATAATTAAATAACCAACTACATGCATTGACACAAATTCATGCATAGACAAATGTTCCAAATTAATATTTAGCACGTCACAAGTAATTTAATCGTAAATAACTGACAAATTCATAATTCATACGAAAGACACGTTCCGATCCAAATAGGCATCGCAAACATCATATCATGGATGGACTTCGGATAGGTCTAGAATGTGTCTCTCTTTCTCACAACACTGGGATATCATATCTTATAGCGCTTTCATAATCAAACTCCGCCGGCCATATCATAATCGTATCAAATCCAATGTATCCCCAAAACATGTGCACATGTGCCAACATTCCCGGTTGGTCACGGGTAGACCTCATCGTCCGCCATCTCACAAATCAACTCACATATACCATACACAAATTCATAATCACCAAAACCAAATCCTCATAATCCACAAGACTCATATTTGTCAAAACCATGCATAACCAAAAATCACCAAATCACACAAATCAAAGACTCACATCACACTTCATCAAATCACCATATAATCATCATATCAAGGCAAAGACACAAGTTTATAACAACCAATGTTAGCCAAAACAGAGGTTAGGGATAATATCTCCCTACCTTTAGCCAAAATGCACAAATGCTCCTAAAAGCCTCCGCTCCTTGCTTTACGTTCCTCGATGCTCTATTTCCAATATGCGATCAACTAAATTATAGACATAACACTCTAGTCAACATCTACCTCTCAAACACAAGAACTTGAGCACTCTTTATCAAAGTTTCTAAATTTGGATTTCTATAACAAAATCTCCAAAACTTTACAAAGATCCTTAAACACATCTTTAAAGCTTAGCTTATCATCAACTTCCATAAACCATCAAATCATACTTCAAATAACCTCAAGTTCCTCACCTTGGTCATATTAAAAGTTATTCAAAATCTTTCATAGTTACTTCTAATTCAAGGAAATGAAAGGATCTATACATATTTCTAAAAGACTTAAGGTTAGAACTCACTTACCAAGCTCCAAATCAAGAGATCTTCTTTCTCTTTCTTCTTCTCTTCTCCTCCCACGTTTCCTCCTTCCTTCTCTCTCCCTTTCTCTGTTTTTCTTTCAATGGATGACTAATGAAACCCTCTCATATGCCTCTTTAGATATTTTGATTGAAAACTTACCATAAATGGTAAGTTTACCAATCACCCTTTTTCTCTTTTGATCCTCAATCTTTCAAGTCATCCTTTAACATTCCTAAATCTTTACATAAGTTCTAACAAGTCCTCAAATCAACCCTTAAGCCATATTTGCCACATTGCTCATCATTTGGCAAAATCTCTCAATTCTTACGAATACGTACCTAAAACTGAGCTCTAAAAACTCTCCCATGATCCCACCAACTAAATCCTCAATTGTCAAAACATAAATCTTCAAAGTTGAACTCCTAGATGTTATGAACATCTTTGAATTGGAATCACTCAAATCGAAGGTCGTATGAGTAAGTTATGAATTGTTTAAAAAAAGTGTGCAGCCCAGCGTCTCGCTGACTAAACCAGCGACCCGCTGGACCCTTACAGCAGGTTTTCCGGCGCTCCGCTGGCATTCCCAGTGCCCCGCTAGATCCTCGATCCAAAATTTCGCAAAACTCAAAACATAAAAATCGTAGCTCTAGGTTTACGGATCTTCTCGTTTTAGAATCGCTCGAATCGGAGTTCGTATGCGAAAGTTATGATTTTTCTACCAAAAGTCGACGAACTAAGCCCACCGATCGTAACCTTTCCAAAATGAGCTCAAAACTCAAAGACGAAGGGTTCAAACCACAAAACTCAAAACACGAAAGTCGTATGTAATCGTGTCATGGACAAACACGACTTGAAATCATCCAAATCGAGGTCTACACAAAAAGGTTATACCAATTCCCCCAAAGGACGACGAATTCAACCAAATGGTTTTAAAACCGATCGATACAACCACAACCAATGGTCGAACCTAATAGTTACGACAAAGGAAAAACTAGCGAGGGTCGTAACAATCTCCCCTCCTTATAAAAATTCGATCCCCAAATTTGCATAATGAAGGATCAACTTACTTGTTATTCGAAAAGATGAGGAAACTTGGTCTTCATCTCCTCTTCCACTTCCCAAGTCGCTTTAGCCAAAGTGCGATTAGCCCACGCGATCTTGATCATCGGAATCTCTTGGTTTCGAAGCTTCTTGACCTCACAATCCAAAATCCTGACCGGATCCTCTTGATACATCAAATCTCCGCTAACCTCCACCACTTGTGATTCCAATACATGTATAGGATCGTGCAAATACCTCCTAAGCATGGAGATGTGGAAAACTGGATGAACATGCGACATAGATGGTGGTAAAGCTAACCGATAAGCAACTGGTCCGACTCTCTCCAGAATCTCGAACGGACCAACATATCGAGGACTTAGCTTCCCTTTTCTTCCGAATCTCATTGTCTCTTTCATGGGCGACATTTTAAGGAAAACTTGCCACCCCACTTCAAACTCAATGTCTTTTCGCCTCTTGTCCGCATAGGACTTTTGCCGACTTTGAGCTGACTCTAATCTTCGTTGGATCAATTGAATCTTCTCATTAGTCTCTTGCACCAACTCATTCCCCAAAAGTTGCTTCTCACCAACTTCATTCCAACACAGTGGAGATCTACACTTCCTCCCGTACAAAGCTTCATACGGAGCCATCTTAATACTCGACTGATAACTGTTGTTGTATGCAAACTCCATCAAAGGCAAATATTGATCCCAACTACCTTTAAAATCAATGGTGCAAGTTCATATCATATCCTCCAGAATCTGAATGACCCATTCAGATTGGCCATCCATTTGAGGATGAAAGGCCGTACTCAAATCCAATCAAGTTCCAATAGCCTCCTGAAACTTTCTCCAGAATTGTGACGTAAAATGTGTTCCACGATCAGAGACAATCGAAATCAGTGCACCATGCGATCGAACGATCTCGTCAATGAATAACTGGGCTAGCCTACTTGCATCGTAGGTGATCTTGATAGGCAAAAAATGCGCCGACTTGGTCAATCTATCAACGATGACCCAAATGCTGTCATAACCTTGAGAGGTTGTCGGAAGTCCAACCAATAAATCCATCGTTATCCATTCCTACTTCCACATCGGAATTTCCAATGGTTGCAACAATCCTGAAGGTCTCTGAAGTTCTGCTTTCACCTGCTGACAGGTCAAACACTTAGTGACGAATACTGCAACATCTCTTTTCATACCCTTCCACCAATAATTGTCTTTCAAGTCATGATACATTTTTGTAGACCCCGGATGCATACTGTACACAACTTGGTGTGCTTGAGCCAATAACGCTTTTCTCAATTCTTCGACATCTGGAACAACTACTCGGAGTCCATAATATAACACACCATCATCGAGTTGAAACTTAGGTAACACACCTAGTTTAACTTTCCTTATCATCTCAATCACCTTCGGATCTTCCTTTTGTAAACTTACGACTCGTCCTTGCAAGACAGGTCCCATATGCATTTCAGCCAAAAACCTTGGTTGAACCACAGATTTCCGACTCAAAGCATCAGCTACCACATTTGCCTTCCCTGGATGATAACTAATAGTGCAATCGTAATCCTTGAGTAACTCCATCCACCTTCTCTGTCTCAGATTCAAATCCCGTTGCTCAAAGATATACTTAAGGCTCTTATGATCTGTGAAGATCTTAAACTTCTCGCCGTAAAGATGATGCCTCCAAATCTTCAAGGCGAACACAACTGCAGCCAATTCTAGATTATGAACTGGATAGTTCTCTTCGTGCTTCTTCAATTATCTCGAAGCATAAGCGATGACGTTCTTGTGCTGCATCAGAACACATCCCAATCCAACTCTTGATGCATCGCAATACACAGAATATCCTCCTGTACCCGAAGGTAGGACTAACACAGGTGCATGTGTCAACTGATCCTTAAGCTCTCTGAAGCTTTCTTCACACTTTTCTGACCATTCATACTTTACATTCTTCTGAGTTAGCTAGGTTAACGGTGATGCCAAAGTAGAGAAGTCTTTAATAAACCGTCGATAGTAACCTGCTAAACCCAGAAAGCTACGAATCTCTGTCACACTCGTCGGAGTAGCCCAACTTATCACAGCATCTATCTTACTGGAATCAACCGAAACTCCATCTTTGGACACAACGTGTCCTAGGAAGACTACACTCTGAAGT
>SOPF01015802.1:0-15551 GCA_012979155.1 Hypericum perforatum
TTAAATGTAAGTGAATTATGTCTGTCTTATGTGATTTATATGCTATTGTGGATCATTGAGTTTGTTAAGGTTGAGTTCGTATCATTGATTTTGGATTCTGGATGTAGGAGGTTGAGTTTTTGGATTTGTGAATGTTAGACTTTTGAGTGTTTGACTGTTGAATGTTGATTGTTGTTTCAAATTGAATTCAGATTATTATTTGTTGATTTAGATTGTTGGAATTAAGGTTAGGGTGTTAATTTTCAAATATGTGTTAGATATGATTGATGTGAATGATAATATGCCAGATTGTCCCATACCAACTAGGCCCTATAGTTCGCACAGCAGACTACTAGGTAACCCAAAGTATGTGTGATCAAATGGACAGAGACTATATAGACTATCTGGACTCGTGGAAGGGATACCTTTCCATCTATTGGGGTTGCCTTGTAGGAATGGTAGGTATTTATCTGTACCCCATGAGGATCCCAACATGATGAGTTTAGACTCTGGAGCTTCGTAAGTGAATGTGTTGTGATCGTCGTATTTCTATGTGTGAGTCCTATTTTGTTAGTTAGTTAAGTAAGTTAGGTAAGCTACCTATGTGTCAATTCTGAAGAACTTGATATTGTACATGTGTTTGTAATTTTATTAGTATTCAAATTTTGTACTTATTCAATTTGTCAAGTTTGAATTAGTGATTCTATCTTATGTGAGTGTCATTGATTGTAAAGTCTAATTTTATATAACTGGATTTGAGATTATATATATGATTATGAAATATGTGATATGGGTTGATGTATAAGTTTGTGTGTGTTTACCGACTTACTGAGATGCGTATCCTCATTAATGTGCATTGCTATCTCAGATAATTCAGGGGCTAGCTGCAAGTGAGGACTAGAGGCAAGGACATGCATCATACGCATTTAGTATTTTTAAGACTCTCTACCTTCACTTCTACATGTACTGTACCTTTAGACTTGAGACTCGATTGTAACTTGAGAACTTAAATGGCCTTATACAGATTTTTACTTTGTGCCAGTTGACATGCCTAACATTCAGGGCGTGACATAGGATTTTTGGAAAAGGGAAAAGGGAAAAGGGGAGAGAAAAGGGAAAAGGAAATGGGAAGAGAGAAAGAAAGGAAATCTAAAGAGCTTAGGAGTAAGAGAAAAGGGAAGAGAGAGAAAAGAAAAATAAAATAATAAAGAGAGAGGCAAAATTTTAGTGTATGCTAAAAGTCAATAATAACTCTCATAACTTTTAGACCATTAGATCTAAATTTTTTGAAAAACAAAATTAAGATTTGATGGTCCAAAAGCTAATCTCCATATGGAAACCCTCTCTTTAAGTTCCTACCGAATTCAATAGTTGGTACTCAAGTTATAATTTTTAAGTACTCTAAAAAAAGTTTTAACTTTTAAAACTATGCACAGCAACATTAGAGAAAAAAAACCTATCACTGATGGACGCCCCAAGATGGACATCCATTCTGGATTGGATGTCTACGTGGGCCATTTTTTTGCTTCTATTTTTTATTCTACTTCGTAGACTTGGTACAATATTATTTATTCAAATTAATTTTTTTAAATAAGGCTTGTGTTAGAAAATTTTCTAGAATTATCTATAACTTGAAAAAATGTAAATAATTATTTTTCTACTTTTTTATAAATCAACTCAAAATGTTAACATATTTTGACACCCAATCTAAACTTCTATCTTTTTTTCTAAATTTGGATCCAAATAATCCTAATTCTCTAAATTTTCTACCATTTTATAAGTTTTCTTTTTCAAATTCTGAAGAGTTTGAAATTTCTAAACCCTTTTACTTCACCTAATTTTTGCCAAATCTTTCCCAAATTCTGAGAAAGTGATGACAACTAGTTAGAATGTTAAAGATGAAATACTTCTAAGATCATCTTATATCTTTTGTAGTAAAGATAGAAAAATTGAAGAAAAAAAATTAGAGGACTTCTTCACTCTGGGCACGCGTGAGTGCCTTGTATGATGAAACTCAACCTGAAAAATTAGAAGAAATAGGCAAAAGAAATATAGAACAAATGAAGGGTCATTAATAAAAATGCACAAAAATAGATTAATGTATACAAGAAAGTGCTTGGAAGAATATGGAGCAGAATGGGTATGGCTAACGTCGAGTGAGAAGCACAATCATTATATGCATCTACGACCAATGTCAAAATTTCTAACTTGATTGTTTTAAATAAAATTGTGTAAACATCCCAAGTAGAGTTTGGATATACGACACAATACAACCTATTCTCTAGATTTTAAGAAGGATTACGAGAAAAGTGGTGGACGTTTGAAGAGATTTAGAACGACTGATGATGGTGATTATTCAATCTCCTCCAATCTAGAAAACTGCAATTAGTGGATTATCATTAATTCAATATCTTATTGATAGAGATGCTACAAAAAAAAGAAAAGAAACAGGAAGGTTGTTATTAATGAAGTTTTTGCAGAAATATGAGTATTAAGAATATCCAAAAAATGAAACATGAAATAATGAATAAGAAAATAGAGGTTGAGCAATAAAGAGAATAGAATAAAATGGAAAGAACAAAAACAAGGCCAAAATAAAACAAATAGAGATAAATCTTAGCATATTGAATACATTGTTTAAGAAAGAAACCTCTCTCCTTAAGATGAAAAGATAAAGCACTATCTAATGTCCATTGTGTACAGAAAACGAATGTTTTATTTTCATGTAATTTCTGTTTATGTCATTTTTCTTGATGTACTTTATGTACTTTATTCTTAATTTAATATCACTATCAAATTTTTTCTCAACCCAATATTTTTTAATTTATTTATTATTTATCAATAGCGTATTATCATTGTCAACTTTTTCCTCTACTAAACTTTGTCTTCTACCAAACTTGTCCTCCACCCAACTTTGTTCTCTATCCAACTTTGTCCTCCATCAAACAATGTCCTTCACCAACTTTTCTACCCAATGTTCTATATTCAACACTATTTAATCTAATATAGCCTTCACAAAGACTAACACTCTTTCTTCATAAACGTCCTTCACTCTTCTTACGCTCTTTCTTGTTACACATCCATCCAATACTTTTATCAATATTCAGAATAATGTCTAATAGTTTTAATTCTAGTTCAAATTCAAGCTCTGATAGTTTATTTACTAGAGAGTATAATGAATGAGAAGGTAGGATTGTATACTCGAGGATATATATATCAACAAGGTTGTACATAATGTTGGAGAAGATAATACTCTATGTCAAAGGAGAAGCCTAAATACAGAACACAAAGTTGGAGAGGAGCGATTGATGGCCAACTACTTTGTTAGCATGCCAATATATGGACCTATTTCTTCTGATGTCAGTTTTACATGTAAAGACCATTGTTCCTCCTAATAGTGAAAGCAATGAGTACTTCTGATGAATATTTTTAACAAAGATGAGATATTGCTGGTAGATAAGGTCTTTTAGTATTGCAAAAGTGTACTGCTGCTATAAGGGTGTTAGTCTATGGGACATCATATGATGTCATTGATGAATATATAAGAATAGGTTAATGTACAACTAGGAAAATTGTCATGAAGTTTGTAGACTATGTAATTTCTTACTTCAGTGCTGAATATTTGAGAAAGCTCAACAAATAAGACTTAGCAAGACTACTCTATGTTGGAGAACAACCTAGATTTCCAGGCATGATAGGAAGTACTGAATGCATGAACTGGCAATGGAAAAAGTATCCTAATGCATGGGCTAGACAATATGCAGGAAGGACTAGGAAGGCAACAGTCATTTTGGAAGTTGTTACATCATGTAACTTATGGATTTGACATGCTTTTTTTAATACCAGTTATATGCAATAACATTAATATACTTCAGTGATCTCATATTTTTAATGATGTATTAGAAAGTCGAACACCAAAGGTGAGTTAAATTGTCAAATGTCGTCGGAGAAAAATTACATATTATCTCACAAATGAGATTTATCATACATTATCTATCTTTGTAAATTCAATTATATCTCCATCAACTCAAAAACATAAGTTGTTCACTCAAAATCAAGAGGCATGTAGAAAGGATGTGAAGCGATCATTTGAAGTACTATAGACTCGTTTTGTATTCATCAAACATTAATGTCTTCTTTGGGAAATAGATAAAATAGGAAGAATTATGATACCTTGTATCATATTGCATAATATGATTGTAGAGGATGAACAAGATAAATATCTTTGTTATTATGATCCGACTAAATTTCTTAATGACACACCAAGATGACATGAAGAAAATAATGGACAATCTATCAAGTTCTCTACTTAACAAACTAGTAACTTATCTAGTTATATGAGTGCCACGAAAGAACTTCACAATAGACATGCTCATAACTCTCTCAAAAATGATATGATTGAGCATATTTGACAAAATTATGGAGATCATAGTTAATTTGTAGTATGCATTATTCGCATTTATAATTTATTATATAACTCCCTCGGTAACTCGATTTATTTTTAATCAATATTTTTATTTGAAAAATTAAATATTTTTATTTTTGAAATTAAATTTATGATATGAATAACAAAATTTTTATTTAAGGAAATTTATAAAAAAATTACAAGTTTACAAAATAATATTAGATGATATTTAGATAAAAAAAATAAAATAAATTGAATTGATGATATTATGAGAGAGATATTATTGTTATTGGTTAAAAGTGGGTTAAGGTAAGGATGTGGATGTAGATAAAAAAATTGATTAAAGTAGGTTGAGATAGCTAGAAGTGAGGTGTGCGGAGTACCCTTCAAATTTCCAGTCGTCACGCCAACTCCTAGACCCCAATCTTGGTCGGGGTGAGGAGGGTTTAATTAATATGGTTGGTTGATTCCCTATTCTTTTTTTTCACTCGTGGGTGGAATATTGTCGTCGAAAACTATGGATCCAACTTGGATTAAATTAAATATAATTAAATTTTACCAATATTATCGATATGATCGCAAAATCATTTAGATTTTTTCCAAAACATGTGTTACACTATAAATAACAAAAATAATGTAAAAAAATTAATTATCAAATTGATATCCACGTACGACACTAGTATTTTTTCTGTGGTTTAGACTGAGTCGCGAAAAAATTACTAGTGACTATCAAGTCACGAAAAAAAACTATGACTGGCCATCGATCACAAGTGCTAGCTCATCAAAATTCTCCAACCCGATATTGAAACTTCATGAAGCTTTGTCCACAACAATGACCCAACAGCGAAGAACAAATAGTCAAGATCGGTCGAAATGACCTACCTTGGATTATCGCGGCTCCGATCTCTGCCTCTATCATCTTCTCTATTTTGCTGTATCAAAAGTTCGAAGCTTCGTTCTTACTCTACCGATGACCAAAATGCATGAAAATACAACCAGATTGTTGGGTTACATAAAGGAGTTGATTCCGACAAATTCATGGTACAAAAAATGTTGGAGTTGGTTGGATTGAGTTAGAGCGAGGTTCTCCTACCCGCTTCCGAAGCTTCATAAAGTTTCATCCACGACCATGCCTTAATGACGTTAAATAAACAGTTGAGATCGATTGAAATCAACTCATCATGGTCTAACGAGCTTATTGGTTGCAGTCTTGCTACCATCTTGCCTCCATTCTTGTCACCATCTTCTTCTCCATTCCGCCATTATTGGTGACTTGGTAATCACGAGTAATTTTCTTTTGAGTTGGTCCACATCACAAAAAAAATTAGTGTCCAATGTAAATACTAGTTTCGTAATTAAAATTTTTTTGTTGTAAATAAAAACAATTTTTTGAAAAAAATCTAATTATTCTCGAATCCAAATTTCTCTTATACTATTATAACAATAATTATTTGATATATTTACTAAGTTTTTAGCTTTTGAGTATTTGGATTTAAAATCTTTAATTAAGCTTTAAGGCTTAAACCACGTATTGCTTAGTTGTTATGATTGGGGTACACGATGTCATATTATATCTTTAATCTATATGTTAAGGGTATTTTGTAATCATTTCAGTGTGCGCAAACAAGTTTTGACTCTAACCGAATTAGGTTCCATAATTCCTGTTTCCTAACAGTTTCATGCACTTTACTTTTCTCCGAGCAGCGAATAATATATGACCTAAGTTAGGTACGACAAGCGCAGTGTTTCAGTTTACTTTTGCGTCCCCTCCTCATAATTATGTCTTACCTGTTTGCTTAATTCCAGATGACTGAGTCATTGAGTTATGACAGAAAGAAGAAGGTCACGTAATGATGGGGTGATGGTTTTTTTAGGGGATGAGTATTAAGTAATTTTTTATTCACCAAAGTAAAACATCATGATACATTCAAAACACTAAATAATGTTTATTAATACAAGCACATTCTTACACGCTATGGATCTGTTTGGTATAGCTAATCAAATTCAGCTATTAGCTACTAGTTGTTAGCTCATCAATTGTGAGTTGATAGTATTTATCTTGTAGCTGATATTCAATTTTAAAAAATGTTTGGTAAAGTATAATTGACTATTTTTGTTGAATTGTAAAATTAGCACGATATATTTCAAGGGATATTTTTTTGGGAAAATTAGGCTAAAGTCCTTATACTATGGTGATTCAACCGTTTCGGTCCTTGCTATTTTAAAACTACTCTTTGACTCCCTACTATTCAAAATAACCAAACTTTTTAGTCCCTAAAAGTCAACATAATTTTTTTTATGACTATTATACCCTTTGTTTGGAAAAATTAACCAAAATCCAAATAAACCAAACCAAATAAACTAACCCAAATTAATTCAAACAAAAAAAAACTAATCAGACCACCCTGAAGAAGTACAATGAGTTTGCTGGCCACTGGAAGTTACAGATAAGCACGCTAGTAAGCACGATGCCGGCGCGGTGAAGCTATTCTATGTAAGCGCGGTAGAGGTTGCCAAGTGCTTGGGCAATGGCAATTCCATCTTTTTGCTTTTGGATGGGTCTGGTCCTTCCCTTCTCGAGGTAGCTTCCCATGCTTGTCCTGCATTCTCAAGGTGGGGTTGAACCTGGGGAGGTGTTTTACATGGATTTTAGGAAGTTGGGAGGGGGAGAAGGGGGATAAGGGGCTAGGGGCCCGTGGCCGGTGAGGACACCAAGAATGATTGGAACTGGGTGGCTCAGGCAAGCTTCGGCGTTGGCGTGAGTTTGATTTTGGAAAGGTTAGGAGGATTTCTCCTTTTCAAGTCACTCTTGAGTCGCACTCGATTGGGCCTCACTGTGATGAGTTTTTGTGTGGGGAGGTGCCAACGTTGAAGCTCTGACTGTGTTGTTGCATCCAACCATTGAAATGGAGAAGCTCGATTGGGCCGGAGGAGGTGGATGGGTTAATTTTTAATTGAATCGGAGAAGAAGGAAGAAGAAGGGTTTGGGTGTTTATTTAGTTTTTGGATCGATTTGGTTCGAGATGTTTGATTTGGTTTATTGGATTTTGGTTTGGTTTTGGGTTATTTTTAAAAGAAGGGTATAATGGTCATAAAAAAATTATGTTGACTTTTAGGGACTAAAAAGGTCAGTTATTTTACATAGTAGGGATTGGAAGAGTAGTTTTTAAACAGCAAGGACCAAAACAGTTGAATCACCATAGTAGATGGACTTTAGCCTAATTTTTCCTATTTTTTTCCTTTTAAAGATGTAGTAGAAAGTGTGTAATAATTAATTTTTTTAGGGGTGAAAACTTCCATTTCATTTATAATAAGATAGGTAACCAATACATCCATGGAAACAACTCAAGAGAACATTGGACGAAACAACCTAAATCTCAAAGCATGAGAACATTCAACACGAGAATACTACCCACCTAGCAAACTACCCTTCAACACATAACACTCCTCTCGTACAAATACAAGATTGCAGCCATCAACCTTGTTAAAAACTTATTCTAGAAAAATTCCCCTACTAGGAAAAAAATGGACATAGGAAAAGAGCGTACCATGGTAAGAACCCGCTCTAGCGATATCACTACTAACTCGAGTTTTATATGCTGCCCCTGATATAACCACAAACCCATGGCACAAAAAGAAACCCCACCCACCTGTCACTACCCAATCCACCCCACCCCCAGCAGTTTATCACATCTTCACGACCCCACTATAAGTTCTATCCATATATGTTTTGATCGTCAGGCTCTCTTTTGATCTTTTACAATGGCATCGCATATATCCTGAGGTGGAAAAGAAAAGAATTTATATTATCTCTCCCCTTCCAACTACATCTTTGCAAGAATATGAGCTGCCTGATTTTCTTCCTGCCTAGCAAATGAGAAACATTGGCCAATAAAACTTTGACCACCCACTTTACAATTCTCCACAAGTAGAGCCAAATCACTTCTTCTATCAACAACCTGATTGTTTAAAGCCTATATTAAAGAATACAGTCAGATTCTAAAATAATATACCTTAGCCCGATTGTCTGGCCAAGTTTGATTCTTACTAGCATCCCTCGGGTTTTAAGAAAAGTAGGATGAATCGGAATGTGGAATCTTCAGGCAAAACCTGTCACAAACTATTCCATGTCATCTCTAACAACTGCACCAACTTGCACCTCTCCTGATCGAGTAATCCTAGCATCTATATTAATTTTAAACCAACCCAATTTTGGTAGAAGTCAAAGCTCAATTGACTATGACCGTGGAGAGGGTTTTGGATCAATAGCAGTCATATAATCTCTCCATAGCCGATCAACCATTTTGAGAGCACTTTTGCCCTTTTAAAAGTTGCATTTTGAAACACTACCTCATTTTGCACCTTCCATATTCCCCATATCCAAGCCCCTCTCCGACTTTGCTCTTCCTTGTCAGACATCTCAAATATCCTAGAGAGAATTATGGGAAAAATAAGTCGATGGAGAGGTCGAATATCAAGTCCCTCTACAGACCATAACTCTACTGCTATTGAGCATTCAAAGAAGAGATGGACAACTGATTTTTCATTCCTGGCATAAAAAGAATAACTCATATCCAGTTGAATACCATGCCTTACAATATTAGTACGAAGTGGCAAATTTCCTTCTAGTAACTATCATAGGACTGATTTAACTTGAGGTGGACACCTAAGATTCCACGCTGCCACATCTCTCTAGCATTGGTCTGAACACGAACCAACTTTAAACCTTGCCACCACTCTTGAAGATCAATGAATTAACCTGAGTGGTCAGTATACTCTCCATCCCTATTATGTCTCCATCAGAATATATCATCTAGAATGCGTGCTTACTGGTATAGTTAGGATCTGTACCTCATCCTCCTCATTGAATAAGATAGATAATAACTCTCTATTCTACTCGTTAGTCCCATCCACTAATAACTCTGATACAAATTAATAAGCATTATATATGGGATAAGAATATTGCAGGTGACCCAACTCAGACCCTAAAAGTCAGCGACAGTCCCAAATGTGAACCTTGTTATCATTACCCACTCCATTCTATCTTAGGAGCTAATAAACTAACTCCTTCCAGAATATTCCTCCATATTTTATTAGCTTGTACCCTACAAATGTTGTGAGAATCTCCCCCTTGAGAATAATATCGTACTTTTAGGACTCTTGCAGGAAAGAAGTCTGGTGCTTTTAGTAAACGACATGCCTGCTTTGCTAACATAGCCCTATTAGAACTTTGAAGTCTCCTAAAACCAAGCTTTCCATCCGCCTTAGACCGACACATCTGAATCCAAATATGCCAATGCATTTTTCATTGTCTCTCCTTACTACCCCAATAAAAAGTGCACAACTTCCTTTTAATTCGGTCGCAAGTTTCTTCAGAAGACAAAAATAGCTTGTGATATAAGTTGGAATCGATAGTAAGATAGATTTTATAAGTCTCTCTCTCCCTGCATGAGATAAATATTACTCTTTCCAGCTCCCAATCTTTGCAATGATCCTATCTTCAATTGAGAAGAAAATTTACCTCTTTGAATGCCCTACCATAGTCAGTAACCCCAGATATATATCCCTCTCTTCACTTCTCTGCATACGCAGTATAGAGCTTAACCTTCCTTGTTACTCCTCACTCAAATTGCTATTGAAAAATATATAGCTCTTCTGAAGATTCACTTTCTGTCCTAAAGCTCGAGAATAAATATCCAAAAGTGTGAGAATATATCTAAGCTCTTCCTCTGATGCTTTGGAAAAAAGAAGAGAGTCATCTGCAAAAAAGAGGTGAGTAATGATAGGGGCCCTTTATGCCACTCATAATCCGTATATCCTCCTAGATATCTTAGTATTTCATATTAGTGCCGCCAAACCCTCTGCACAAATTAAGAAAAGATATAGAGATAGTGGATTTCTCTGGCGTAGTCCTTGTCCCAGTGTGAAAAACTCTTTTACCTATCCATTAACCTGTACTGCATATCTGATTGTGTGCACACATCTCATAATAAGGTTAGTGATAGAAGATTGGAAACCAATAGCAATTAACATCCTCTCAAGAAAAGGCCACTCAATCATATCATGCACTTTCATTATAGCTAACTTTAAAGCACACCAACCCTGACAGCCCAAAGTCTTCTTTTTCATCATATCTAACTTTAAAGCACACTAACCCTGATGGCCCAAAGTCTTCTTTTTTAGGTAATGGTAGGATTCAAAAGTAATGATAGCATTATTAGTAATTAATCTACTAGGCACAAGCGCACCCTGGTTATCATGAATAATATCATGCATATAGCCTTTTAACCTATTAGTAATGGCTTTAGTTACAACCTTCATCACCACATTACACAAGCTAATAGGGCAAAATTTAGAGTAATTAGAAGGACGTTTAACTTTTGGGATTAAAGCAATTATCATATCATTTAAAAAGAGGGGTGGATACCATTATTAAGATTGCAAGAGTGGTTTGGGTTATTGAAGGACCCATAGTAGTCCATTATTTCTGAAAAAATAGAGGAGGCATGCCATCTGGACTAGGGGCTTTTGTAGGATACATCTCAAATAGAGTAATGTGTACTTCTTTTGCAGTATAGAGCGCTCCTAATTGCCTATTCATCTCTTCCGTCACCCACGGCGTTACCAAATCTGTTACTTCTAAAACCTACTTAGCAATATCAGAGAAAAATAAGTTAGTATAAAAACTCTGAAAAGCCTGTTCTAGGGCTACCTAACCCCAAATTTTCTATCCATCTGATCCATTGAATTATATTCTGCACTCCTCAATTCCTTACTTTCTGATGGAAAAACTTTATATTTAGATCTCCTTCTTGTAACCAGTCCACACGCAATCTATGTGCCCACATTGCTTCCTCCCTAGAAAGAAGTTCCTCTCACTTCTAAAGTAGAACATCCAACTTCCTTTTCCTTTTCGCATTAAGAAAGTGATCCTGAATAGCTCCAATTTTCCTCTCAATTTCCCCCTTCTACTTTCTAGCACATCCAAAAATTGTTTGAGAAGCCAACTAGGATCAATTATACGTGCAAGAATTACACGATCGCACAAGTAATATCATGATAAGTAGGATCGTCTCCACAGGGAATAACGGATAAAAGTTGTTCGTCAAGTACCAGTTTATGTGCTCCTAGATCTTAAGCTAAGCGAACGGATCGTTGGGTTGATAATCTAACACTATTGCTACCAATAATATCGTAAAATCTCAAGGTTGTCAATCTCAATCTTTTGACGATACTTCTATACTACAATCTCAATATTGTTATGAGCCTAAGTTTGTCAGGCCTAGATTCATAATCAATATCAAGTTTACTGCGATAAACGAATAAAAGCTATGATCTAAACCAAGTTGTCATCCTTGATCCATGATCATACATACATCAAATAAAACCAAGTCTATAAAGAACGAAGAACAAGAAAGTTGTAATTTAAATCAAACTGTCACTTTTGATTCATGCAAACATTGGTCAATCAATCAACTAAGTACCTAACTATTGAAGTTTATGATCGTAATCAAGCTGTCACTCTTGACTCATGAACATATACACAATCAATTAATCAAACAACAATAACAAAGAGATTGTATATAACAACAAAACTCCTTGCTAATGAGAATGAAAGTACCTTCTTGATCAATGATTCAAATGTTGCATACAGCCTTCTTGTCTCAAGAACACAAAATAAATCTAACAAATCAAATCTAGAACTTGGAGGTTACTAGTCTAAGAATGGATGTTCCTCCCCTCTCCAAAGTTGTTGTTCTCTGCCTCCTCTCCCTCCTTTTGTCGTCCTCCCTTAGTGCTTGCCAACCAAGCAAAAGACCAAGCTAAATGGGAAGTTAGGTGAGCATTTTCTCTTGTCCCCTGCCGAAGGCCAGCGTACGCTGGGAAGCCACCGTACGCTGGGGTCAGCTACTGCCCTTTTTCTTCCCTTTCGCTTCTTCTGGTTTGGATGAGGCCAGCGTACGCTGGGAGGCTAGCGTACGCTGGGGTAACATTCTGCCCCTGGCCTTCTTTTGATCTCCAAGTCTTCACTCTTTGCCCAACTCTTCGCATATGATCGCCGATCCTTGCTCCAACTTCTCGAATGCTCCGAAATACCTACAAAACACACAAAAGCAACAGATAATCTTTTCCTTGACAAAACAAACCAAATTAAACAAAATGTAGACGAGACTCAACTAGACATTTCCTAAAACATGACGAAAACTTAACAAACTAGGACTAAATGAATGCATGTTATCACATGCATCACACCCCCACACTTACTTCTTTGCTTGTCCTCAAGCAAAGTGCATCAAAAAACCAATAAGTGGCACCATCAGAATTCAAACATTCATCACAAGATCATCCCCACAATCACACACATCACACCCTTGAGCAATATGAATGCAAATTCCATAGGCAATTATACCCTCAATCATTTAATCAAGTTTTCACACCTAGTGTTCCCGACTAGAGAGTTAACCACTCGTAGGATAGGATTGATGTAAACTCACATGTGTATGGTGGTCAACTATCCTACTCTCATGTGCACATTCGAGGTCTAAAAGTGTTAAAGATCATATAAAAGCACACTCGAAACAAAGTAGATTATGCCATAGGAGGGGTTTTTATTGGGTTGTATTGAGGCTAAAGGTAAACGTGGGAAGATACAAGTATAGTGGCGATGTCAAAACCACTTAATCCGAGGGTTACATAGAAAGCTAACTCTCGACTATACTACAAACCTCACCTTATTATGCATATACACTCAACCCCATTTACCCACATCCTAAAGAAGCAGAAGTACAAGATAAGTTGCTCACATTTACTTGTGCCTTTTTTTCTTTCCTTCTTTCCACTTTTCCTTTGATTTCTTCTTTTCACTTTTTTTTTCACTTTCCTCAAGAGAATTTCTTTTCATTTTTTTTTCTTTTCTTTTTCTTCTTTCTCTTGTTTTTCTTTCCCAATTTTTCACAGTTACTTAGCAACTTATCCCGACTTTTGGTCATTGGCTTCAATTCTACCCGTTTTCATCCCAAAGTATGTACAAGAAATCCCCCCAAGCTATACTACTAGATGAACCCTTACAAAACATCCCCAAAAATATCCTAATCCCTCGGATTAAGTAGTTAAAGGTAGGTGGGGTGATGAGAATTGGCTTATGGGTTTCAACTAATAATTCGATAACTAAGCTTAGGCTCGATGGGGGTTATACACTGGATAATATCGGGATTTTGGCTCTAAGGCTCTAGGCTTATGACAAAATGACCCTCGTTCGACACTCTCTACCTCATTGAGTTATGCTAGGTAATCCTTCTAACACTCCCATAGCTCAAACAATGCACACACCTCATGAATAAAATGAGAACTGGTTGTCCTCGCCATCAGCTCAAAAATCTCACAAGGTCACTCGTTAATTCACTAGTCTAGCCTACCGGGTGTAACGACTAGGCTAAATGACGAGGATATAATTGCTTACGTCATAAAATTCACATTACTCAAGAGTGTTGAATGCATGATGTGGAGATTTTCCTATGACAAAAAGATGAAAATTTCTGAGGATTTTTTATCATATGCAACAGACTCTAACACACTTCAATCAAAAACACAAAACACACTCAAACAGACTCGATCACATGCAAAATAGCAAACAAAGTAAAAAGAGAGACAGACACAGCAAGATCAACACAAATAATGCAACACAAGCACACACACAAAACACCCCCACACTTAGAAGACACATTATCCTCAATGTGTAAAGAAAAATATTCATATCAAAAGATAAAAACAAACATAACATGACAACTAGAAATAAAAACTAAACAAGAATAAGGAGAAGAAGAAGCCTGTGATCATTATTCCAGAGATAGTTGGAGGTGGTTTCGAAGCCATTCCCATTGAGTGCGGTTGTAGGCCTGATCCTCCTGATATTGTTGCTAGCGTTCTGCTTGGTCTGCTGCGTTGGCTCGTACTTCGATTTCCAAGTCAGTGATTCGCTGGGCAAGGTTGATGATGTCTGCTTGTTGTTCTAGAACATGGATATTTTCTTCCTCTTGTATGTGTCTCCGGACACCTGGGCAATCTATATATGGGATGACCGCATATTGTAGAGTGCCGCACCTAATATCTCCGGTCTTTGACATCAGGTGCCATTTTGCCAGCTAGTCCCGATCAATGCTTGTTGGTCGTAGCATGGTTTTTGGAACGGGTGGATTTTCTACAAACTCATTAACAAGCATAGCAACAATATGGCCTAATCCTAGCCATCGGGGGTTAGGCAATTCCAAAGTACGTTTAATCACATCAATTCTAATGCTCCACGATGTGATTGACTAGCTCCACTATACCAACACGGGTCTTTCCTGCATGCTTTGTCCTCACTCGTATGCACCCTGGAAAACTTCCCAGGAGGTTACCCATCCTAATCCTACCCTCGACCAAATGCGTTTAACCTTAGATTTCTTTCATGATGAGTGCCCGAAAAGAAGGTGCACCTTGATGGTATGGATAGTAACAATCAAATTACTTAAGCCTTCAAACAGTACACATATACGGGGTATCACATTCACCCCTCTTTAAATACGCGACGTCCTCGTCGCGCCAGACACATTCAATCCTAGAATCCCTCGTTTGTAGGTGCATTCGGTCCCCGAATCACACCGTACAAGTCGAGATCGCTCTGATACAAATCTAATGCTCTGCGATTTGATCGACTAGTGATGAGTGCCTTAAACACTCATTCGTTGTGTTTATTTCTTAGGATCTTTTTAGACTTTTTAGGATGTTTTAGTCGTTTTCTTGTCGTCTTGCTTTAGTTTTTGTTCTTTGTGATTTTGTGTGAGTTTATGCTTTCTTATTATGTTTTTGTGCTTTTAGGAGCTTATTCTTGGACTTGAGGAGGAAGAGTGGTCGACGGAGCTAAGGCATGGGCGAAATCAAGGTCGTAAAAGCAAGAGGTGCAAGTCTGATGGACATGGCGCGCGCAAGGAATTAGTGGCGCACGCCAGTGATGAACGACAGACGCGAACGACCAGACTCAAATGACACAGACGCGAACGACCGAATGTTTGAAGAACTGGCGCACGCCAGTCACGAGTGGCGCGCGCCAGTGACAGACAGTGACAGATTATTTGCCATTCCACTTACTCAACTGAGTGGAAAACATATTGGGGGGCCTAGTGACTCA
>SOPF01015805.1:0-13924 GCA_012979155.1 Hypericum perforatum
AAAGGAATTCTGGCCGAAATAAACAACTAGATAGGAAAAACAACCTAAATAAAGATAACTAACAAAATAACTAGTGAATATCACATCCTAAAACATAGTAGATGCAATTCCTAAAATTTAGGGATGCATGTCCAAGATAAGCTGAAATTCTGAATATCAAGCATCCTTCAGATTACGTGCATCTCAAGCTTCCAATTTAGCTTCCAAAATGTGCATGGGCCTCCCTTGGGCTTCTTGGACGTCCTTGATTCTCTACGCACTTGCTTGAGCCCAAACTTCTTGCATTAGTCCATTAAATTCAGATTGCAACTTCCTAGCTCTTGCCCTTGTCATTGGCCCAATTAGAACTTGAACTTGCTGCGACTCTACAAGCTTGATAGTAGGTGCATCCTTGGGCTTGCTCACATCATTTATTCAATTCGAATGTAGGGTGTCTTAAAACACTCGTCCAAGCCTCTATTTGTAGGCTGGATGTTCTAAAAAATGTCCTAAATAATGAACTCCTAAATAAGCTAAGACAATCTGCCTAAATAAGCTAAAAGCAATCTGCCTAAAGCTTTCTCCTAATCTAGCCAAAACTTGTACTCCAAGACAAGGAGATTTTGGCCTCTTTATTCAACTAAATAGGAACCAAATAATATAAATAAAGATACTAGAAGCTTGCTAAAATATCACGTCCCATTCAGATTGTGCATGGACAAAATAGGACAAACTTGCATGCTTCAGATTGGCAAAGTTGACAAGCCTTCCAAAATAGCTTCTACCATGTGCATGGGCTTTGCATGGGCCTCATGCATGTCTTTGGACTTGAATGCACGTTCTTGGACTTCTTGAATTAATCCACTAAGTTCAGATTAAAGCCTCCTCGCTCTTGCATGCGTCATTGGTCTAATTGGCACTTGCACTTAATGAGAGTCTTATAGCTTGGATTGCTTGAATGTAGGCATGCTTGCATCATTCCCCTCTTCTTGAAAAGGATTTGTCCTCAAATCCGTATCACCTACATCAAAAGGACTCAAATCAGTAACATTAAACGTAGCACTCACATTGTACTCACCTGGGAGGTCTAGCTTGTAAGCATTATCGTTGATGCGCTCAACCACATGGAATGGTCCATCACCGCGAGGTAGCAACTTGGAATGCCTTTGGATAGGAAAACACTCCTTCCGCATATGCAACCAGACCCAATCTCCCGGCTCAAAGACAACTTTGTGTCTTCCTTTGTTCACTTGTCGAGCGTAGTGCTCCGTTCTCTTCTCAATGTTTGCCCTTGCCCTTTCATGTAATTGCTTGACAACTTTTGCCTTCTTCTTGCCATCTAAATTAACTTGTTCACTCATAGGCAAAGGTGATAAATCCAATGGAGTCAAAGGATTAAAGCCATAAACAAGTTCAAAAGGTGAAAATTGAGTGGCAGAATGTACGGAGCGATTATAAGCAAACTCAATGTGTGGCAAACAATCTTCCCATGTCTTAATATTATGCTGGATAAGTGCTCTCAACAAAGTAGACAATGTTCTATTCACGACTTCAGTTTGACCATCAGTTTGTGGATGACAAGTAGTAAAGAATAATAATTTGGTGCCTAACTTACTCCACAAGGTTTCCAAAAGTAACTCAAGAACTTAGCATCTCTATCAGAAACAATTGTTCTAGGCATGCCATGCAACCTAACAACCTCTCTAAAGAACAAATTAGCAATGTTTGAGGCATCATCAGTCTTGTGACATGGAATAAAATGCGCCATCTTAGAAAACCTATCCACTACCACAAAAATTGAATCTCTTCCATGTTTGGTCCTAGGCAAGACTAACACAAAATCCATAGAGATATCAATCCAAGGCTTACTAGGTATAGGTAGTGGAGTATACAAACCATGGGGTTTTACTGTTGACTTGGCTTGCTTGCATGTGACACAACGACCACAGATTCTTTCAACGTCCCTCTTCATGTGTGGCCAATAAAAGTGATCTTGTAGCATTGCCAAAGTCTTTGCAACTCCAAAGTACCCCATCAATCCTCCTCCATGTGCCTCCTGAATTATCAATTCTCGCATAGAACAATTAGGCACACAAGTCTATTTTCACGAAACAAGTATCCATCATTCCTAAAGAATTTTCCATGTGCACTCTTCTCGGTTTCGCAAAATATTTCTTCAAAATCAGAATTAGTAGCATACAACATTTTGATGTGTTCAAAACCAATCATCTGTGCATCAAGGGTAGAGATTAGTGCGTACCTTCGTGATAGTGCATCAGCCACTACATTTTCTTTACCTTGTTTGTAGTGAATGACATAAGAAAATGTCTCAATGAACTCCACCCAACGTGCATGCCTCCTATTCAGCTTGTGTTGCCCCCTTCAAATGCTTCAATGACTCATGATCAAAATGAATCACGAACTCCTTGGGCCACAAGTAATGCTGCCATGTCTCTAGAGCTTGAACTAACGTGTACAACTCCTTGTCATAAGTTGGATAGTTAAAGGTTGCTCCACTTAGCTTCTCACAAAAGTATGCAATAGGTTTTCCTTCTTGCACGAGGATAGCTCCAATACCTTATCCAGAAGCATCACACTCAATTTCAAAAATCTTTGAGAAATTTGGTAAGGCTAACAAGGGTGCATTAGTCAACTTCCCTTTCAGTAGCTGGAATGCCTTCTCTTGAGCTTCTCCCCAAGTGAATCCCATGTTTTTCTTGATAACCTCAGTGATTGGTGTGGCTATGGTCCTTCACAAATCTTCTATAGAAGCTTGCTAATCCATGAAAACTTCTAACATTTGCAATGCTTGTAGGACTTGGCCATTCTTGTATAGCTCGGATCTTCTTTTCATCAACCTGTATTCCATTAGCTCCAACAACAAAACCTAAGAACACAAGTTTATCCGTACAAAAGGTGTACTTCTTTAAGTTAGCATACAACTGATCCTCCCTAAGTGCATCTAAAATAGATTTCAAATGCTCTACATGATCCTCCAAGCTTTTGCTATAAATGAGTATATCATCAAAATAAACAACCACAAATCAGCCAATGAATGGTCTCAAAACATGATTCATGAGTCGCATAAATGTGCTAGGTGCATAAGACAAACCAAATGGCATGACCATCCACTCATACAACCCATACTTAGTTTTAAATGCTGTTTTCCATTCATCTCCTTCCTTCATGCGAATTTGATGATAACCACTTTTCAAGTCAATCTTAGAAAACATGCAAGAACCATGCAATTCATCTAACATGTCATCTAAACGAGGGATAGGGTGACGATACTTCACTGTAATGTTGTTGACTGCACGACAATCAACACACATTCTCCATGATCCATCCTTCTTGGGCACAAGTAAGACTGGAACAACACATGGACTCATGCTCTCACGCACATAACCCTTCTCCAAAAGCTCGTTGACTTGCTTCTCAAGTTCTTTCGTCTCCTCCAGGTTGCTCCTATATGTTGGGCAGTGATGTAGGGAATACGTGATAGGCTCGGTCCGATTTGATAAAACAAACACTTAGTAATGTGATTCAGATGGTCAAACAAGTTGAGCTCGTAAATGGACTAGTCACTCGGTCGAAATTTGAATTTTGTGATAATACAACAATGCCACAACTTCCGTTGCTTTGTCAAGGTTTGTTGGATTTCAATTCCAATGGCCTGGGGCAAGAAAACGGAAACTAAAAACACACGCTTGTAGCGTTAATTCTTTCCAACTCAGAAATCTGAGGGGTTCAATACTTCGTGATTATTACATTTAGTTCTTACCTTATAAGTAGGCGTAATCTCAGGCGATCCAAAAACTCAAGGGCTGGCTATTACACAGTTTGAATATGCCCTACTTATTACATTTAAAAAGTTATTGCCTAAAATCATTCGGCTTCTAGCTTAAATGGAAACTATCAATGTTCCAAGCTAATAAGCGCTTTATTGAATGCAACATTAAATTTTAGACTAAGCTTTGGCCGAGCCAAGAGAATTCTTCCTCGCTCACACAATCAACCAAGAGTAGCTTATGATGAAGGTCACGACACTTGGTAGACTGCAGGAGCGAAGGATGATTATGCTTGGCAGATTTGATTTTCGCCAAGGAAGGGTCTTCGGTTTATAAAGAGTAGGATAACAGACTTGGTAGTTGACTCAGTCGATGTGGGACAGGAACACGAACAGGCGAGAATGCAAATCACTTGGACTTGCGATAAGCTGGCCATGCACGAATTGATAACCCCATGCACACGTAATTACTTCATGCACACGACCAGCTTGAGATGTTCCTATGTCATTCTCCCCTTCTTCAAATCAAACTCATCTCGAGTTGCAAGTCGTGATGGAAGAGGTAACGGGTTATAAAATGGAGTTAGGTCAGCCACATTGAACGTCCTTGACACTCTGAACTCTTCCAGTAGGTCCACCACGTAGGCGTTGTCTCCCACTCTTCGAACAATCTTGTACGGCCCAAACTTCTTCTGTTGAAGCTTGCCTCCCATTTGCGATGGCATCCTCTCTTTACGAAAGAATACCATCACCTCTTCACCTGGTTGAAACACTTGCACTCGGCGGTGTGCATCCACCTTAGCTTTTTCTTTCGCATATGTTGCCTCCAATCACTTCTTCACCGACTC
Organism: Hypericum perforatum; assembly: GCA_012979155.1. Classification (NCBI taxonomy): domain Eukaryota; kingdom Viridiplantae; phylum Streptophyta; class Magnoliopsida; order Malpighiales; family Hypericaceae; genus Hypericum; species Hypericum perforatum. The sequence goes on from SOPF01015805.1 coordinate 4,615, forward strand.
TAGAACATCTTGAACATGATCAGCAAAAGACACACCCAAAGCATTGGCTTTAGGAGGCCTGGTCATTGAGGACACATCAACCAAATGGTAAGGTGACTTAGTGTAGACAAGAGAAAATGGGGAGTGACCAGTGGAGCGATGCACGGCCCCATTATAGGCGAACTCTGCTATAGGCAGTACGTAGTCCCATTGTTGCTGCTTCTCATGACATAAACCTCGTAGCAAACTTCCAAGTGTTCGATTGGTGGCCTCGGTCTGGCCATCAGTTTGTGGATACGCTGTTGTGCTGAACTGGAGAGTGGCATCAAAGAGTTTCCATACGGTCTTCCAAAAGCTTGCAAGGAATTTAAAGTCCCTATCCGAAGTGATGGTCCTTGGGACTCCGTGCAATTGAACCACTTCTCTGAAAAATAGTTGAGCTACTCCTTGCACATCTGAGGCCTTTCTACAAGGTACGAAATGAGCTATCTTGGAAAGCCTATCAACCATAACAAAAACAGAATCAATACCCCTCGGGGTGCATAGGGAGCGGTGTATAGAGGCCAAAATTTTGGACTTTGCCCTTCGTCTATTGGCAAATACGACAATGTTTGACAACACGCCCCACATCCGTGCCCATCTTCGGCCAGTAAAATCACTCGTTCAGGATAGCTAAGGTCTTGTCTCTTCCAAAATGGGCTGACATCCCTCCTCCGTGCAATTCCCAAATTAGATGATCACGAAGGGAGGTCTTCGGCATGTAAAGTTGATTGCCTTTCATTAGATAACCATCATGAAGATAGTAATCTTCAAATCTAGCCCCTCCCTCGCACTTTTTCCATATTGCACCAAAGTCTTCATCTTCATCATATAGCTCTCGTATGCTTTCAAAAGCAACAATTTCTCCTTTTAACTCAGTCAAAAGCATTGACCTCTGACTTTTTCCATATTGCACTAAAGTCTTCATCTTCATCATGATGCGAAAAGGGAATTTTTGTAGGTATGTGACCCAACGTGCATACATATGATTCGACAACTTGGACTGATCATTGAGGAATTTCAAGGCTCTATGATCTGTAAATAGAATGAATTCCTTACCAATAAGGTAATGCTACTAGGTCTTCAGGGCACGAACGACCGTGTAGAATTCCTTTTTGTAGGTCGTCCAAAGTTGTCGCAGAGCACTTAATTTTTCGTTAAAATAGGCCATGGGCCTCTTTTCCTCCAATCCCTACTTCTGAGGCGTCAACATCCACTTCAAAAAGTCTGCTGAAGTCTGGGAGTGCTAACACAGGTACGGAGCTGAGGGATTCTTTGAGAGTCCGAAAGGATTGATCAGCTTCCTTGCTCCACATGAAAGGCACATTTTTCTTTAAAAGAGAGGTCATAGGTGCGGCGATCATGCTGAATCCCCGTATGAACCTCCTATAAAAGGATGCTAAGCCCAAAAAGCTTCGCACCTCCTTCACACTCGTGGGCTGTGGCCTAGAGCGAATAGCTTCTACTTTCTCTTGATCAATACGTACTCCATCTTTGCCAACCACAAACCCCAAGAATAATAAGCTCTCTTGCTAAAACGTACATTTCTTCAGATTGGCATAAAGTTTGTTTTCTCTCAACAGCTCGAGCACTTCTCTCAAATGCAAGACATGCTCCTCCTCGGTCTTGCTAAATATCAGGATATCATCAAAATATACAATGGCAAATTTATCCAGGAGAGGACATAGTACCTGATGCATCAATCTCATGAAAGTGCTCGGGGCGTTGGTGAGGCCAAAAGGCATGACCAGCCATTCGTATAGACCTTCCTTGGTCTTGAAGGTGGTCTTCCACTCGTCCCCTAGCCTTATACAAATCAGGTGGTAGCCAGTATTCAAATCGATCTTGGAGAAGATTGTAGCTTCACTCAGGTTGTCCAACATGTCTTCTAGTCTTGGATTGGGGAACCTGTATCCCACCGTGATCTTGTTTATTGCTCTACTTTGATGCACAATCGCCATGTTCTGTCCTTTTTGGGAATCAGTAGTGCGGGAACTCTACAAGGACTTAAACTTTCTTGAACGTGACCCCGATCAAGAAACTCTTGTACCTGATCCTTCAAAATTTGGTGCTTCTGCGGGCTCATCTTGTAGTGAGACAGGCTTGGTAAGGATGCTCCTGGGATAAGATCAATTTGGTGTTGCACGTCCCTGATCGGAGGTAGACCATGAGGGAGGTCCTCAGGGAACACGTCTCCGAATTCTCGTAGGAGCTTGGTAATCTCCACGGGGTATTCTAGCTCTTTTTGCCTTCTATACCCAATACCAACATATGGCACCATCCTAACTCCTTCATGGAAACTCGCACTTCCTTCATGGATTTAATCAACGTTACCACTTGCATGGTACTGTTCAGGTGCAACTTGGAATTCTTCGGCTTCAAGGGCAGTAGGGTGAACTTCCTCCCTTCCTTGCTCACCACGTATGTATTTTCTTCACCTTGGTGGACAGCCTTGTTATCGAATTCCCAAGGCCTTCCTAGAAGAATATGGCAAGCGTCCATATTGATCACGTCGCACATGACTTCATGTGAGAATTTTCCGATTGAAAGAGGGACCTTACATCGAGAATTCACCTTCACTCTTCCTCCAGCCTAGATCCATCTAATCGAGTAGGGCTGCAGATGGGGGGTGACTTGTAATCCAAGTCTTTTGACCGTCTTGGAGCTAATAAAGTTTTCCTGGCTGCCTCTATCCACAATCACATTGCAAACTTCATTGCCAACATGACAACGAGTCCGAAAAAGATTATGCCTCTGGGACAAATCTCTTTTCTCTGCGGCCAAGGCAAACTTTTGGATCACGCCACAATACTCCTCGTCTCCTTCTGATTCCTCAAGAATTTCCCCCTCGCTTTCATCTACCGGTGCACAAAGAAGCGTCTCCTCCTGATCTTCAACTTCCTTGTCACACAATTGCATGAACTTCCTCCTTGGACATTCTCTGGATTTATGTCCAAACTCGTTGCACTTGAAGCAACGTAGGCCTGAAGGAACAGCAGGGGCCTTGCCTTTCGCTTGTGAGGCCTCGGATGTAAACTTCTTTGGAGGTGGCCTTGCTTCGGAGGCTAGAGCCACATTCTTCTCCATTCTTCCCCTATTTGTCGTGCCACCAGGACCTGAAAATTGTGCTAGTGATGTCTTCTTCCTCTTCAGGGCAGCCCCGATCTTCCTCGCCTTAGAACACACATCGTTGAAAAACAAAAACTTGTCAAACTCCATCCGCGACTTGATCCCATAGTGAAGACCCTCTACAAAACGTGCTATCATCTGATCTTCGTTTTCTTCCACATCGTTCCTTACAGCTAATCTTATGAATTCTGACGTGTATTCCTCAACACTTCTACTCCCTTGAGTGCACGTCAAGAATTGCGAATATAAAGTTTGGTGGTAGTCAACGGGTAAAAACCTTTCTCGGAGAGCTTGCTCCATTGTAGGCCAATCCCAAATAGGTCTTTCTCCTCTCCTTCTCTTGGCCTCCTGCTCCTTCCTCCATCAAACGGCTGCTCCGAACTCAAGCTTGAAAGCCATGTAATTGACCTTCTGTTCTTCACTCAACTCCATGCAGTCGAAGTACTTCTCAATGGAGTCGAGCCAATTGAGGAAACCTTCCACGTCTGCATCCCTAAAGAACTTTTCTATGTTCATTTTAAAGGGGCGATCCACACGCATATGGTAATCATCTCTACGCTCATCCTCCTTATATGCTTCCCTTCTTAGTATTTGGCCTGCATCTCCACGTCCACCTTCTCCTCTCCCATGCCCTCTTGCACCACGAACTCCCCTTCCTCCTCCTCTTGGGTAGAGGGTCGCGTCTGAGTCTCCATCATACTCCACTTCAGGACCAAGGCGCATATCAGCTGGGGGAGTTGTACCACGAGATTAGCAAGTTGTGTGCGAATCTCTAGTATGGCAGCCTCCAAATTGGTGAAATGTTGGCGCATGTCTGGATTCGGATTGTCCAAAGGGTCAGCCATCGTCGGCTTTTGGTGGAGCTAGGTTTGATAGATGAGGCACGGATCAGGGGATTGCATTACCTTGTGGATCGGCTTGTAGATGGTCTCTCTCTCAACTCACTATGGTGATAATATATACTCTCAACTCTCACGATCAATGTAGGAATTGATCTTGATCTAACACTCGCTCTGATACCACTTGATGTAGGGAATACATGATAGGCTCAGTCTGATTTGATAAAACGAACACTTAGTAATGTGATTCGAATGATCAAACAAGTTGAGCTCGTAATTGGACTAGTCACTCAGTCGAAATTTGAATTTTGTGATAATACAACAATGTCACAACTTCCGTTGCTTCATCGAGGTTTGTTGGATTTCAATTCCAACAGCCTGGGGTAAGAAAATGGAATCTAAAAACACACGCTCGCAGCGTTAATTCTTTCCAACTCGGAAATCTGAGGGGTTCAATACTTCGTGATTATTACATTTAGTTCTTGCCTTATAAGTAGGCGTAATCTCAGGCAGTCCAAAAACTCAAGGGCCGGCTGTTACACGGTTTGAATATTCCCTACTTATTAGATTCAAAAAGTTATTGCCTAAAATCATTCGGCTTCTAGCTTAAATGGAATCTATCAACGTTCTAAGCTAATAAGCGCTTTATTGAATGCGACATTAAATTTTAGACTAAGCTTTGGCCGAGCCAAGCAAATTCTTCCTCGCTCACACAGTCAACCAAGAGTAGCTTGTGATAAAGGTCACGACACTTGGTAGACTACAGGAGCGAAGGATGATTACGCTTGGCAGATTTGATTTTCACCAAGGAAGGGTCTTTGGTTTATAAAGAGTAGGATAACGGACTTGGTAGTTGACTCAGTCAATGTGGGACAGGAACACGAATGGGCGAGAATGCGAATCGCTTGGACTCACGATAAACTAGCCATGCATGAGTTAATAACCCCATGCACATATAATTACTCCATGCACACGACCAGCTTGACACGTTCCTATGTCAGGCAGTTTGGAATTGTTGCACCCGGGACAAAGTCAATCTGATGTTCAATCCCCCTTATTGGTGGCAATCCTGGTGGTAATTCATTGGGGAAGACATCTTCATAGTCCTGCAATAGAGAAACAACTAAACTTGGCAAGTCTTGCTCAAGTTCGTTAGTGATCAAAAGTGTCTCCCTATACCGAAGTAAGATCATAGACTTCCTCTCATGACAAGCTTGCTTGATCTCACTTGCTCTCACATAATAGTTTCTTTTCCACTCATCTTTTCTCTCTTTGGCCGAAACTATTTCTATTTTTGCGGCTTCTTTTGATCTCTCAATTGCAACCTCTCTTTTGGCCATTTTAGCATTCTATTTTTCGGCTTCTTCTCTCCTCTCCACTCGTTTCTTTTGTTCACTTTTCTTTCTCTCATCACTCTCTTTTTGCAACTTCATCTGATCTTCACAAACTTGTGCTGGTGATAATAGTGCCAAAGTGAACACACGTTTCTTGTGATTAAAAGAGTACTTGTTGGTGTGACCGTTATGCATCGCCTTCCTATCAAATTGCCATGGCCTCCCCAACAGTAAGTGGCTAGCTTGCATTGGCACAACATCACACAACACCTTATCTTCATACTTGCCAATATGGAATGACACTAGCGCTTGCTTCTCCACCCTAACTTCTCCAGTATCATTCAGCCATTGCAACTTGTAGGGTTTAGGGTGCTTGGTTATGATCAATCCCAACTTCTCAACCATGGTAGTGCTTGCTACATTAGTGCAGCTACCTCCATCAATGATCACACTACAAACCTTGTCCTTGATGTAACACCTTGTATGAAAGATGTTCTCTCTTTGTGCCATATCATCATCTTCTTTAGCTTGCACATTCAAGGATCTTCTTGTCACAAGAGTAAGGCCTTCATTGACTTGGACTTCTTCTTCAGATGCATCCTCCAACAATGGCATGCTATCATGATCCGAATCTTCTCCTGCAGTCACGATCTCTCCACTCTCCATAATCACCATGACTTGCTTATTAGGACATTGACTTGAGATGTGCCAACGTCCTTGACACTTGAAATACCTAATGTCACAGTTTCTTGCTTGAGGGGTCTCCACCTTCGTTTGAGAATCAGCATGAGAACTCCCGGCCTTATGGTCCAATTTGGTTGCTTGTGGCTTGTCAAATTTCTTTTAGTAGCTCGGCTTCCAAGTAGAACCAGATGTAGCTTTAGTTTCTCTTCCCCTCTTGAATTGCTTTTCAATCTTTGATGCCATATGCACCATGTCCTCCAACTCCACATAGTGGTGCAACTTAACCTTGTCTTGAATTTTAGAATTGAGTCCATTCAAGAACCTTGCCATGGTAACTTCTCTATCTTCTTCTATATCAGCTCTTATCATGGCCACCTCCATTTGTTTGAAATATTCCGCCACACTCAATCCTTGCCTCAATCCTTGTAACTTCTTGTACAGCCCTCTATAATAATGGCTTGGAACAAACCTCTTCCGCATCACCACCTTCATATCTTCCCATGTATTTATAGGGCATTCTCTGTTTCTCCTCCTGCACGTCACGAGTTGATCCCTCCAAGTTATAGCATAATCAGCAAACTCAGTGATGGCAAGTTTTACCTTCTTTGCCTCGGAGTGGTTTTAGCAATCAAACACGAACTCAATCTTTTTCTCCCACTCTAGGTAAGCTTCTGGATCAGAAAGACCCGCAAAGGAAGGAATCTTTAGTTTGATACTTCCAATTTTGTCATCCTCTCTTCTCCTCGTCTCCCTAGGTTGGCATTCAGCTCTTGGCCTCCTATAGTTCCTTGTGGATCTCGCATCTTCTTCATAATCAGAATCTTCTCCACTTGGACCTCCTATAGGCGCTCTCTCCCTTCGTGCATGAACTTCACCATGGACAAGTTGCACACTACGAGAATTCTCCAATGCATCCATACGTGATTGCATGGGCTCGAGTTCTTCTCGCATTACACGCTAAAACCTCCCTATCAATGCTTTCGTATAGACCTTAAGGTCCACATCAGCCAAGGTATGTTGCCTATCTTCTTCGTTTCCTTGAGACATAGTGCTGCAAGAAAAAAAAATTAGTTAGTTATAAATATGGCCTCACAATTCTCTCCCTTACGTGTTTGCTCTCAGTTATATTGTGCACTCAAATTCCACTCGTTTTTGCACTCAGAATTGGCTTTTCTCTCCAATTGAGCTCACACACTCTTGCCTTTTTCCTCTCTTGATAACTCTTGCAAGTTCTTACGAAAGCTAGTTGAGTCTTGTTCAAACTATGCCTTTCACAAACCAAACAAATTCGTGACTCTTTGCTTGGTTACTTGTGTTGCACAAAATTCTTCTTTAGTTACGCACGGAACAGGTTGCTTTCTTCTTCTTTAGTCTTGAGCTCACACACTCTTGCCTTTTTCCTCTCTTGATAACCCTTGCAAGTTCTTACGAAAGCTAGTTGAGTCTTGTTCAAACTATGCCTTTCACAAACCAAACAAATTTGTGACTCTTTGCTTGGTTACTTGTGTTGCACGAAATTCTTCTTTAGTTACGCACGGAATAGGTTGCTTGCTTCTTCTTTAGTCTTGCATTCCTCCTTTTACTCTTTAGGTCCGCTTTTCCTTTTTCTTGCAACTTCCTCTTTAGTTCCACGCAGATGTCTCTTCTTTGTTTTGCATGTGCCTTTCCTCTTTAGTACTCCTTCCGGTTTAGTGGCACCCTTTAGGCTGCGTTTTTTTTCTCCCAGATTAGTGATGCGTGCGTTCCTCTTTTGTTTTCTTGCAATTGCCTAATTATTCTTGCGAACTAACTTGGCCTTGTACTTCCGAAATAGGTTTGCCTTCCTCTTTTCTCTTCTTTCTTTCTTTCTCTTTTGTTTCCTGTTTTGATTCTCTCTTTTTGTTCCTTTTTTTTGTTTCCTTTTCTGTTTTTTTTCTTGATTGAAATAACACGGACTAAACACCAAAACATGAAATTAAACACACACTAAAACACTTAAAGCAAACCAACAACTAGACGCAACAAAACACAAAACTAACGCACATAAACTAACAACTAAATCAGCCGATTGATAAGCAACAAGCTGAGTACAAAACATACAAAATAACAAGGATAGAATGGTCTAAACAACAAGCCGTAGCTCTGATACCAACTGATGTGATCTCGGTAGGAGAAACACAATTTGCACGGATCTATTGTTGTCTAGAATGGTTGAGACTTCGAACCCATGAACTGGACCAGCAAGAACCTTGGCAAAAGAGCCTCAACCTAAGCCACGAACAATCTGAGAACTCCAAGTCACATTGCATCACACTACAAACGAGGATGGCAAGCTCGTTTGATAAGTGAAAGATTCGCTCAACCTAAACGTAGCACTAGTTTAGGTAAGAACAAGCTGAGTTAAACTCACAAAGTCAAGAGACTTAATTTTATTCAATTCGAATGTAGGGTGTCTTAAGACACTCGTCCAAGCCTCTATTTATAGGCTGGATGTTCTAAAAACATCCAATAATGAACTCCTAAATAAGCTAAGACAATCTGCCTAAATAAGCTAAAAGCAATCTGCCTAAAGCTTTCTCCTAATCTGGCCGAAACTTGTACTTTAAGACAAGGAGATTCTAGCCTCTTTATTCAACTAAATAGGAACTAAATAATATAAATAAAGATACTTGAAGCTTGCTAAAATATCACGTCCCATTCAGATTGTGCATGGACAAAATAGGACGAACTTGCATGCTTCAGATTGGCAAAGTTGACGAGCCTTCCAAAATAGCTTCTACCACGTGCATGGGCTTTGCATGGGCCTCATGCAAGTCCTTGGACTTGAATGCACGTTCTTGGACTTCTTGAATTAATCCACTATGTTCAGATTGAAGCCTCCTCGCTCTTGCACGTGTTATTGGTCCAATTGGCACTTGCACTTGATGAGAGTCTTGCAGCTTGGATTGCTTGGACGTAGGCATGCTTGCATCAAGAGGCATGAAAAGACAAGATAAGGCAAGAAAAAGCAAGAAAATATAAGAAAAAGCAAGAGAAGGTAAAAAAGGTATGAAAAAGCAAGAGAGGCAAGAGAAGGTAAAAAAGGCATGAAAAGATAAGAGAAGCATAAAGAGGCAAGAAAAGGCATGAAAAGGTAAGAAAATGCAAGACTAGGTGCAAAAACATGAAGAGACATAAAAAAGCAAGAAAAAGCATAACTAGGCAAGAAAAGGCAAGAAAGGGTAAGAAGAAGCATGAAAAGACAATAGAAGGCAAGAAAATGGAAGAAAATACAACAAAGGGTAAAAAAGGTATGAAAAAACAAGAGAGGCATAAAAAGGCAAGAAA
>SOPF01015813.1:0-10178 GCA_012979155.1 Hypericum perforatum
TGGGTAAAATTTCATTCTTGTTATCTTATAGTCGATACTCAAACAACTAGGTCCATATCACAACTTTTTAATTTATTCCATGGGTATTAGACTATTTGCTACTTATTTTTATTTAACATACATTATCATAATTTCAATGTTGGTTTTTAGTATGAACAAAATATTCAACATTTTTAAACATGTTTATTCTATCATTGTTAGTAAAACAACTACTTACATATCACTATTTTTTTTATTATTTCATGGAGTATTAGAATATTTGATATTTTCTATTTAACATGCTTTACCATATTTTCAATATTGGGTATTAGAGTGAACAAAATTTTAAATTTTAAATATTTACATATGTTAATCTTATTTAGATATTGAATTGAGTACAAGAAGAAACGCCAAAACTTGAAAAGGAAATAGATTTTAACTTTAATTAAATAAATTATCAACTATATTATTTACGGGTCGCTATTAATTTACTGCGTAGTGGTGATTTCTTTTACACTCATCATTTTCTATGGGCAGTTAGATTTGCTGTGTCATTTGAGTCTTCCGTTATGTTTGGGCGCTGGGTTTGCTAGCTATATACTTGGGTTTGCTAGTTATTATTCCTTTCAAAAATATATTTTCTTTTGTAGGTGACGGTTTTCAATGCATATTTAACCAAAATCATGCATTTAATCTCATGCTTAATCAACAACTAATTAAGGTGAGTTAAAACCGTATACCTCTCAAAGCGTGAACGTATAACATCCCGGGATGATGTTGGCGAGGCGTTGGTCGAAGCTCAATCATTAACGAAGCGGAACTAAGCTTAGTTCTTCACGAATGTCCTCAAACGTATATCTGATGAAACTACCCATACTAAACGGTAATTGTGCTTTTGTGTGTAATTCTGAGTGGCAAAGTTGTTTTGGTCACGCAGAAAATCCCCTGTTATACACTCCAAACCACCTCATTTAAGCAGGAGGTGGGTCTCATGCATGAGAGGCCCACCATGCACACCCACCTCTTGTTTTTTTTTGTTGAAGAGGTTGGGTCAAATCCAACAATCTCCCACTCATTCATTATTGATCACAATCAACAATGGATGCTATTTGGGGCCAAGGTCCAATAACACCACACATATTCATTATTGACCACAGTCAACAATGTACAGATAACATTTTATAGGATTTCGTGTGACCAGCACATGTCGAGTATGTTAGCTAAATTCACAAGCACAGTCATACAAGCTAAGTGAATAATAGTATCTCGACTTCTCGCATAAGAAAAATGTGCTTTCACCCCAGGACTCATGTCACATTCCATTGTTCACACTATGATTTCAAACAATTTTATTCGTGTCCACTATTGTACTTTTCAATACAATTAGTGCACCTGGACAATGAATCTCGAAATGTGATAAACAGAGTTCCTTCCCCCTTAACTATATTCTTTTCGTAATGCTTTAGTCTACTTTTCTAGTCAGTCCTGCCAGGTCGAATCGTTATGCCATAACCTTTTCATGAACTTTCCAAGCTAGTAGCACTAAATCACACTTCCAGAATACGTTTAGGATCTTAAGGACAAAAATCGAGAACCACAATTCACGAAACACGGTCTCACACCAGGGATTGTGAAATCAATAAACATTTTTATCCCATCCGGTGATCGAACAGCACATGAAATACTTATTCTCATGTTATGGTGTAAATTCCTTTGCAAACGAACACATGTCAATTAACACCATACTAGAGTCTTAGCCACAGCTTAACTCTAGGCTTTAAGACAAAAGGTATGATAAGTTCCACTTAATTCTTATCATAGGATTACAGAAGATCCAATGCAGTAAATCATTACTACATCCCATAACAAATCTTGCTCTCTTAGCAAGACGGCATTGTCACCGTAGGATATTGCACATCTAAAATATCCAACAACTGCCTCATCTCAATCAAGAATCAACACATTTGATTCCCACTGAGGTAAACACCCGTGTGAGTGGGCTACTTTTATGTCTGACATATTACGCAAGGTGTTCATATTGCCAAAAACAATAATTCTTATTTATAAATGAAACTGTAGTAAACCTAATGACTTTACATATTTCGCAAACACTTTTCGAGATAATGCTTTGGTCATAAGGTCGACAACCATATCTAGCATAGATATATGTTTCATACACAATCTTTTAGAGTTTTTCTAAATTTTTAATAAAATTTAGTAACTCTATGCTTAGCTCTGCAATGGAAACACATATCCATCGAACAAGTTATAGCGACTTGGTTGTCACATAATACTCACAATGAGCATTCTGTAGTAGCATTCAAATATTTTAAAATTCCCTTGACAGCTTTCTAGTGAGCATTGCCTAAATTCTATTGATATCTACTTACAATGCCAATAGCACATCAAATATCAGGTTGCGTACACAATATTGTGTACACCAGGCAACTAACTACATTGGCACAGGGAATCATTTCCATATTCCCTATTTGTTTAGTCATAATTGGATACAAAACCTTGCTCAAATTATGACCATTCACTAATAGGACATACTTAGGATTACTATGATCACAATTAAAATGTTCTACTACTTTACGAACAGAAGTCTCTTGTGAAAGAGATATTGTCCTCTTCGAACAATTTCTCAAAATCACAACTTCGAGTATGTAATCAGCTTCACCTATGTCTATCACATCAAAGTTGGAAGAAAACCGAACTTTGATTTTGACAAGTAGTCCTATGTCATTTACAGCTAAGAGTATGTCATCAACATACAAAGTGATGATGAAAAATTCTTACCTGATTGCTTAACATACACACGGTGATCTTCGTGAATCACAATAAAATCATTTTCCATGATAGTATTATGAAAACGAATATACCACCATCTAGAAGATTGGTTAAGGCTATAAATTGATCTATTCAATTTGCAAACCTTCTATTAGTAGTCTTTTTGGATGTAGCCCTCGGGCTGAATCATATAGATTACTTCATCCAATTCTCCATAGAGAAAAGCAATCTTAATATCCATATGATGCAATTCTAGATTTATGTTAGCAATCATAGCCAAAATGACCCTAATTGACGTAAATCAAACAACAGCAGCAAAAGTCTCCTCATAGTCTATTCCTGCCTATTGCTTGAATCCCCATGCAACCAGAAAAACTTTGTATCTTTCAACACTGTCATCTGCATTGCTCTTGACCTTGAGAATCCACTTATTCCCAATAGTCTTACGTCCTTTAGGTAGATCAACTAGATTCTAAACTTGGTTTTTGGTCATAGAAGACATTTCTTCCTCTATCGCATTAATCTACTTAATCTTTCATGGAGATGACAGAGCACCAGACACATTTCTGAACTTATCTACATCCTGAAGTATGGTCAGTAGAACTTCACCCGAATCACCAAACTTGTTTAGTGATATTTGATGATAGTGGTTTTTGGCATCGTAAAATGCCTCCGACCACCATCGCAATATAGTTTTTTGAAGTAGGGTTGTCGATCCCACGAGGATTAAGTGAATGCCTTACTCAGCTTACTTACAATATTTTAGAAACTTGATTTGGATTGAATAGTTTGGTTTTGGTAAGTAACATACTAACAAGCACAAAATAACAATTCAAGAAAGAGGAGTGCTTTCGCCCCCACAAGTCACATAAATCTAAATAAACACCAACTATATTTATCACCCTATGGATAATCAATCACTAAAGAGGAGTCCACATCTCACAAGGTAATGGATCAACAAGTTAAATTTTCGATCAAGTCTATCTCCTTTTGGTCTCAAGACTTGATTATGTTCATAGTTCTAGGTGGCCAATCTAATCTAAGCATTAAGTTTTTAACAAGTACATGATCCTTACCATTTTAACCCATTTTAAACATTAGCATGCTTAAGCTTTCAAGGTATCACAAGAAAACGACTCAAACATATTTACAAGAATATAAACATAAATATATATATTACATGAACAAAGCATGAAAGTAAAGAATAAAGAAAGAGTTAGGAGGATTGAGAAGTCCAAGCCTAAGCTTGGTTTTTTGCCTTTTGTTTTGTCTTCCTCCTTTCTCTCTTGTTCTCCTCCTTCAAACTTGCTCTCGGCCTCCTCCTCTCTTTTTTCTTTTTTTTCTTTCTTTTCATTGGGAGTCTATGGCTTTTCTATGAGATGGCTGCCTCTTTTCTTCCTAAGTCATGGAATGACTTGCCTAAGACATAATATTTAACTAGATGCAACTTTTGCTAATGGAAATTAAAATACTCCAACTTAATCTAATATCCTACTAACTAGTTTAACCTTGTCTCCACCTTTGCCATTTTTTCCACATGAGTTAAGGTAAGTTGGCAAAAAAATATCTAAGTGTTTGCCACCAATTTTGGCAAGATTTGTGACTTCCAAGCAGCCACCACAAAGATGGCGCCCTCCATGGCATCTTTGGAGCCCTCCATGCTCACTGTTGCAATGACATCGTTCTTTCTTGCAATTCGGACCACTTAGACTCTGTACCGGAGGCTGCCCTTTAGATGGATTGTAGCTAAGGATGTCTTCTTTCCAATGCTGCTGACGGCGCCTCAATCCAACTTTGTATGAGGAAGTTATGATTTTTTGAATCATAAGAGGTCTGAGTTGACGTAGGTATATGGCGCCCTCCATGGCTTCTTTGGCGCCCTCCATGGCAAGCCACGGGCTTTTTAACTGGAGCAAGCCCAATGGAGAAAACTCCATGGGCTTCCTTTTCCTTCATATTGGTTGCCCTCCTTGCATTGGTTTGTCAAAACCATTTTGCTCGCAACCTCGTAGTCTTGCTCGTGCACTCGTGGTCTTGCGCGTGCATTTGTGGTCTTGGGCGTGCATTCATCAAATATTGTCCACAAAGCTCCTAAAAATAAAGAAAACTTAATAAAAACACAAGATAATATAAAAAAACAAAATGTACGAAACTAAGATTTATACAAAGTAAACATAAGAAAATAATTAAATACAAAGCTAAAACTACACTAAAATGTACACGAATAATGAGTGTTTTTGACACTCATCACACCTCCACACTTGAATCTTTGCTTGTCGCCAAGCAATACTCAAATGCGGACACAGACAAAATAAAAACAAACAAACAAAAATCACAATAAAAGAAAAACACACAAAAAGGAAAAGACATCGCATAAAGAATTTGTAAAATGACTCCCCACAAAAACATTAGCTTAAGTCAAAAGAATATCCTTACTAGCTAGTTAATTAACTTAATCACAAAATGAACAAATCGATAAAAATTTCTAACACTTAATTGTTAAAACTAATGTTAACACTATGTAAAAGACACTAGAACGTTAATCTCACAATGATTAGAAAGTTTAACACACTCACTGTATAAGTAGGCAACTTCCTATCACTCGCATACTTAGCCAATATCTTTCAAGCATCCTACGTCATACTCAGCAATGTCTAAAGTTGTATGGTTGTTAATGATCAGGGGGTCTTTATATTGGGTTGTAATGGGGCTTAAGGTAAAGATGAGGTAAAAATTTGGATAGTGGTTAAACCACCCAATCCGAGGACATTACAAAAGTAACTAATCACTCGTCTAATTTGGACATCCTCACTTAAAATAGTAGAGCTCTCACCCACATTCCCAATTTTCTATGACTTTGAAGCTTGAGTCTAAGCCAAGAATTCATGCTTTATTCACAACTTTCTTTTTGCACTTCTTTTCTTTGTTTTTTTGTTTTTTTCTTTTATTTTCTTTTCTTTTTTACTAACACAATATTTACAACACCTTTTTTTTAAAAAAAACAAAAACTAACTTAGCATGTTCTAGGCATTAAACCATATACATTAATCTACCAACTAAACCCATACAATTCATCCTAATATCCTCGGATATGATGGTCAAAGGTAAGGAAGAATGGTAATTTAGGCTAGAAGTTGGTTACCTAGTCTATAATCAAGAAAAGGCTAGGCTCAAATTGGTTTATGCAATTGGAAATCATTGGGATTTTGTCTCTAAAATGTCAAAGAAATGCCCCCGTCTTCCCACTAACTTCCACACAACTAAGACTATGACAAGTATTAGTAGGATACTTTAATCAACTCACTTAGTATGCACCTCATGAAAAGAATTGGAGACGGATGTCTCCACCTTTGGCTCAAAATACCTCACAAGGTTCTCACATTAACATTCTAGTCTAGTCTAAATAGCAAAACCACTAGTCTAAATAACTGAGTGTGAGGTTTCTATATATTCCTAAGCTTTGGGCTCGAGTTAAATTCCTAACTAATAAGGTGACAATCTTCTAACACAAGTTAAAAATTTTGGAAGGGGGTCAAATTTTGAAAAATTTACACCAAGTCTAAACCTAGACACACATATATAAACATAGTAAACACAAAAAGGAAAATTCCTGAAGGGAACCCTCCCCCACACTTGAATGACACATTATACTCAAGGTGTCTAAGATACTAATAAACACCTAATTACAAAAAAAAATCAAAATTGAGACAGTTTTATCTCGATGATCTAGTATGTTGAGAAGTAGCAAGGAGATCGAACCTTGCAGAGCTCAAATCGGAACACTTCTGTACCGGATCACCAAAGATACGAATAAACTATCCCAAAACAAGCAAACAACAAAACAAATATGAACAAACAACATATATCACAAAAATACGAAATGACAAATAAAGGAAATAAAAATAAAAAATAAAGGAAAAAGGAGCTCCCTAGTCAATTCGTTGTGAGCCTGCTGCAGATCATTGTACGCCTGTGTTCTTCAAGATGGGCTTGTTGACTTGCCATGGTGAACATCAAATGTGGATAGAGTGGGTCATGATGTGCTAGACTTATAAACAAAAGACATTAAATCTAAAAAAACACATACAAATAAAATACAAACGAATTAACACACTTTATAATACAACCTACACTATTTTTTGGCTTTTGTTTACACTGCGTTCCTGGAAAGCTTGAAAACCAGACGCCCCATTCTGATGGGTCACAGGTGCAATTTTTGACTTTTGCAAATCAAACAACTCACTAATGGCATATCATAATGAACTACCTCTCTATAACCTTTTTGGCTATAAGCTTTGTTAAGTTACCAAGTATTAATATGGTACGCACAATTTGTGAGTAAGTGCTATTTTTGCTACAGTCAGCATTATGTTTTAACTTTTTATGCCTAGGTCAATACCCAATATAAATTGTTGAGCACAACAATCATATAAAAGTAACTTCTTATCCCTCATCAATTGCAAAAATACAGTCATGTGCCAATCAACCAACTGGTCAATAGCACTCACATTAATCATAGGATTGAGAGATTTCAAAATCTCACCCAAAGTTAACCAATCCCAACCAAGAGTGGAAGGTTGTTCAACATTCTGGTAGGGTGTTTTTCCATTACTTACCATCTCCAATAGTAAAGGTTTAGCAAACCTTTTTGGATCTTGAAGTCGAGGTAGAATATTGTGGCGGATGACACTAGACTCTTCCTTAGATATGGCTTCCTCTTTTTCCTACGAATCTTCAATATTTGCCAAATCTTTGGTTGAGCAAGATTTATGCAAAAGGAAAGGAGCACTAGTCATAGGCTCGTCACCTTCTTTTTGAGTGCTCTCTTCAAACCCAATCTCTTCTTTCTCTTCCTCATTTTCCTCATTCTTTTCATCCTCTTTTGGAATTGCGTTGGCATGAATAAACAAGCTAGTTGGGGTTTCTTGGTACCAATCCTCTATTTCAAAATCCCACAAACGCCCCTTGTTCTCTATACTATATAAATCTTCTAGGAATGACGTTGGATAGATGTATGATTGTTGAGGAATATATGAAGGTTCCTCAACTTTCAAATCCATTTGCTTATCGTCATCCTCCACTTGCACTTCATTGTTTTCCTCTAAATGATAGATTAGCTCGAATGGTTTAATGAAGATGGCATTTTTATTATGTACACTAGTGGAAATATCATCTAAATGAGCTTGCGCCCTCTCAAAAGTTTGACTTGGTGTACACAATTTCTCAAACTCATGAGTAATATATCATTGCCATTTTCAAACATCTTATCTATTCTTGCTTCCAATGAGTCTAATCTATCTTCAAGAGTATCGGACCTTAGAGGTTGAACTTCTTCGTTGCACCATGAGGAATAAGGATTTCCGCTCCACGTTGGAATACAAATGGTGTCATGTTGCCCCTCATCGTAATGCTCAAAATTCTCATAATCTGAGGCTGCTCCATGGCGGGTAGGGAACCAGTATTCTTCACATTGACTTTTTTCATGTCCCTTACATCCACACCACTCACAAGTCCAAAGCTAAGCTTGGGTGAGATTGAGTTTTCTTTGATTTGCTTCCACCAGTTCACGTATATCCTCAACTTCTTCGTCAAATAACGATCTTTGAATTCCATTGTACCAATGGTAACCAAAGGAATTCATCCTTTCTTGTTGTAGTCTTTCTTGATTTAGCCTCTCTCGTCATAATTTTTCTTGTCGCAATGTCCTTTCCAATTGTGCTACATCCACTTCCCTTTCTAAAGAAAAGTTGGGTGGTTGAGTGCGTTTTAGGCATGCGACTTAAAAAATTTATAACTTTTTCGTCCGATCTCCTATTTAGTCAAGGTCAGCGGAAAATGAAAGAAGACTTCCAATGCTACAACTTTGACTAAGGAAATTTTTCCTAGATTGGATTTTCACTATTCAAATAGTGAAAATACGAGGCTAATCATATTCTACGGTTTGGCAAGATTCGTCCAAAAATTGTATTTTGCTCGTACTAATTCAAAATACGATATCATTTTCGTTCGAACTCCTTTGTTTATGAGGTAAGTGGCTATGGAAAGAAGACTTCCCAAACAACAACTTCACCTTGACTGTTTTCAAAAATTCGGACTTATAGACCTCCGGAAAAATAAAATGCCAGCTGGCCAAAATTTTCCGAGCAAGTTTTTTGCAAGAATTGTCAGAAATGACCTTTGTGTGTTCAAAATGCAATAACGTGTTCGTCCAATCTCCTATTTAGGCAAACTCAGCGGCTATGGAAAGATGACTTCCATGTCCACAAAGATGTCTTGGCTTGCTTTTACAAATTCGGAAGTTTCGACCCTCAGGAAAATAAAATGCGAACCTAAAATTTCTTGGCAAGAATTTTCGTGCAAGTTTTTCGCAAGACTCGTCAGATTTGACCTTTGTGATTTGTAATTGCGATAACTTTTACATACGAACTCCAATGTGGGTGAAATCAATGGAAAATGAAAGAAGACTTCCAAATGCACAATTTCATCTGAGCATGTGTTTTTCCAATTCGGACTCTAAGATGGCCAAAAAATTAAAATCCGTGAGTGGCAGTAGCTAAAAAAATTTCGACGAGTTGCAAGAAAATTTTTTAGTTGACAAAAGTTCCTAACTCAAGTTCGTACGCTAAGCTTTAGCTTCAAAACTCAATCCCCGGAATGGTGCCAATTGATTAAAGTAGTCTTCAGCATCGTAAAATGCCTCCGACCACCGTCGCAATGAGGATTAAGTGAACGCCTTACTCGGCTTACTTACTATGTTTTAAGAATTTGATTTGGATTGAATGGTTTGGTTTTGGTAAGTAACACACTAACAAGCACAAAATAACAATTCAAGAACAACAACAACATAAATACAAAGATAAGCAAATTAAACTAAAATGATATGATACCAAAGATCACCTAAATAAACTAAATGGTTCGATGGGTTTACTAAGTTCGTGACATGATCCGGGTGTTTCAAGGCAACTAATCTACATTTTTGCGCTAGATTAGTCTAAATTGATCTTTAGCTAAACTTATGTGAACTCGATGTGCTTTCGCCCCCACAAGTCACATAAATCTAACTAAACACCAACTATATTTATCACCCTATGGATAATCAATCACTAAAGAGGAGTCCACATCTCATAAAGTAACGCATCAACAAGTTAAATTTTCGATCAAGTCTATCTCCTTTCGGTCTCAAGACTTGATCATGTTCATAGTTCTAGGTGGCCAATCTAGTCTAAGCATTAAGTTTTTAACAAGTACATGATCCTTATCATTTTAACCCATTTTAAACATTAGCATGCTTAAGCTTTCAAGGTATCACAACAAAAGTACTCAAACATATTTACAAGAACATAAACACAAACATATATATTACATGAACAAAGCATGAAAGTAAAGAATAAAGAAAGAGTTAGGAGGAT
>SOPF01015817.1:0-18398 GCA_012979155.1 Hypericum perforatum
GCGTCCACGATTGCCCCAATCTCATGTTCACAGCGATTAGAAAGGAGCCAAACATCTCCCTCCTCGCCCGTTTGCGTTCAAAACCTAACCATCCTTGGGGGCTAAATCGAGTTGAAACATACAGCATGGTCACAAACTCCGGCACCACTGTCATCACCTCATGAAACATCTCATGGCCGTTGATACGAGCGAGGATGAGAGGAACTTCATACCAGCAGAACCACCAAGGAAGTAGGAAATCACGTAATATGCAAGCGCGAGAATCTGCAAAACACCCCATGGCACATCACAAATCCGGAGTTTGAGATAACAAGAACGGTCGAAATAATTATGCACAGATTTGAATTATAGTATCGAGGAGCATCTATCAAAATCTACGGAAAAAATCAGGCTACGAATGATACCTGTATTGCGGAGAAGAGCACGGAAAGAATGTAGCTGTGAAGCACCATGGACACGTACGTAAATAGTGCATACCATTTAGTCCAACAGAATCACCACACAAACAGATTCAAAGTCCTGATCACACCAATCAAACCTAAGCAAATAGTCAATTTTCAAACAAAACCGCTACATGAATCATGAATTTGGTCGGTTCACGCGACAAGAGTTCGGATTTTGTTAGGTTCAACCAGAGGCGGAGCCAGAAAATTTAACGAGTGGGTCAATTTTTAATTTTTTTTAAATTTAATGTCACATTTTATTTTGATTAATTTTTTCTATGGGTCAATTTCTAATTTTAATTGGAACATATTCATCGCAGTGCATCGGTAAACCTGATTTATAAGTGTAATGACTCCGCTGAGCTATATGTAGGTTTTGAGTCCAATGACAAACAGATGATGACGTCAGATAAGTTCCAATCCTAGCTCAAACGAAAAAAAAAAATGAAAGTCTAAGGGAGTGGACGTAGTACACGTTGAAGGTGCCGGCAACGGTGCCGTTGGCGGAGCGAACTGCGGATTCGATGTTGAATAGGACGAAACAGCCGGCGGATCCCTCCTCCTCGGAGACCGCCGCTTCGCCACCCTCAGGGAACCACATCGATCCCTCTTTTCTGTTTTTTTTACTTCTTTTTAGTGGATTTCCACCCGAGTTAGTTGACCGGGTCGTCGACCGGGAAGCTTTGAGAGGAGAAACGGAACGAGTCTCGAAACGGCGGCGTTTTAGATCTGTAAATCCTGGATTGAATGGGCTGGACCGGGGCTTCACATTCTCCAGTATTGGATTTTCGTGGAAACAAGATGACTGGGCCTCTTAGCTTCTTTTTCTTCCGATAAAGTATAAACTACTAATTCAAATTCAATAAATTACTAATTAAAATTCGAATATAATTTTTTAGAGTAAATACAACACATAATTACAAATTTCAAGTTTTGAACCCATTACGATTGATTGTTATGAATGAGAAAAAAAAAATTATTGGTGTCAATTTGGATTATCTAGCTATTTACTCCACTTAAATTGGTATGTTTCAAATTATGAACAACGGATTTAATTTAATTTGGGAAGGAATAATTATTCTCAATTTGTTACATGCCGGCAAAGAAAGAAAGTGCGGAGACAAAAGGTTCATCGAATTTTCAAGAGCTGCACCTCAAAGATGAGGGGCTCATTTACATGGGAGAAAAGGCTGCGTCGAGGACCAAACTGCAATCCCCAAAAAAATTTGTATCAAATCTGTGACTCATTAGCAATTTGTTACGAAACAAAGTTGAGATTTAGCACACTAGACCTCCTCGGGGATTGGCTTCAGGTCCTCGTTCACGTATCCCACAGATGGAGGTATTAATGCCCTTCTCTTCCCTGAGACACAAAGAATTCACAAAGATTAACGACCAATCCGAATCGAACACGACTATCAGATGATTCGGGGTTCACACCAACATTGCATACCTCCCTTCTTCATGCCGGTTATCACTTGCTTCAAGCCTGCAATCATCTGTCAAAATCAATCGTCACGAGTTGGATATACGTCAAAGAAAGCAACCATTATCTTCATGGGGAGAACTAACTACGTCAAATTTTACCTGGTCGTCATCCAAAGGAAGAATGACCGGTGAGCTTTCCCCACTGAACTGATCTACAGTGCTGAATTTTTACATATGCATCACTCAATTGACCAAAGTTCAAACAGATTTCTATGTCATATTTGTTGCACATTGAAGAGGGTTCACTCACCTATGGACAAAGTAGCCATTTGAGCGACGGCATACGTAATTGAATTCTACCACATCCCCTTCTCGAGCTTCTCGACCATCTCCTTCCAGAATCTCTACAGAACATAACCCTATATATGCTTTAGCTTCAGACATTGCTGTATTGCTAAAGACTGCAACTTGTACAAACTTAACATCTATATCCCCTCTACTAGATAGCATAGTTGCAGTCTTATCGATTTAAATAGATTGTGCATAAACAAAAGCTAACTCATCCGGTGCGACCCTAATCATTTGCTTCCAATGAAATGTTAGAATTGTAATCAATCAATACTAGTTAACCTCAACCGCGCATTCGACTGCTCGGATTATAGCAAAGACCACTCTTATGTATTTCAACCAAACTAGTAGAGCAATCAAATTCACAATCTTAGGTACCTTGAATCCTCACCCCGCTGTCAAGCTTCAATGTCCTGGGACATTCCATATCCCAAAACATCTCATATGAGAACCTTAACAGTCCTAATGCGGCAAAGTAACCTCACAACGAACAAAATAGTACCTTATAACTTGAGGCGCGTCCATGTCTGCAGGTTGCGGCGCAGCAAAGACATCATTGGCACAGGGCAAGATGGCTCCGAGTGCGATGAGCTTGAGCAGCACTGATCTCCTTGGTAACCTCTTAACAACTGCCCTCGGATCCGGACATTGGCCATGTCGCTTAGCTCCATCATGATCACAACTGATGGTCTGGCTTCGCACCAATACCGGCCTCCTTGACATCGATATCGATAACCTGGTTTCGAACGTGGGAATGATACCATATAAGCAATCATCATATATGGTTCGATCGGATTCGGACCCAAAATTAGTCAGACCACAGTGGGTATACAAAGTGGTTTTTAAGATAAAATAAACATATAAACATTCACAGTTTGATTGTCTGAAGCTCTAAGCACCGCTCCATTCAAACAGACCATAGACAGGAGCAGACCTTAATTAAACAAGTGAATATTCATCTCGAGGAAATAGCCACCTAACACTAATTTTGATCACTGGTCTATTAATAATTCAACCGAAACATAAACTAAAGTCGTATATAAATATGACCCGAAAATAATCGAATTCGGTACGAGAAGGAGATCAGTTAATTAATTACCTGGGAGTCATGGAGGAGGAAAAGTGAAACACAGGTGCTTCCATTCTCTTGTCATGCAACATCCAATTTGGATACCGGATCTCCTTATTATGGATAAATGGATAGGCTTTAGGCTACGTACGTGGACACGTCTTTATGCACTTGTGTGGCAGTGGGCCCACGTTCTGTCAAAATATCTCACCTTCTATTTCAATAATTTTAGGGTAAATTACATCTGGCCCCCTCTAGTTTAGACAAATAGACGATTTCCCCCCTGTACTTCGCAAACCGATTAAAAACCCCTCCTAGTTTGGAAAAATTATACGATTTCCCCCTCTCGCCGGAACCAGAGCAAATCTCCGGTGAGAGAGCACGGGAAATGGCAAAAATACCCCTCCACTAACAAACAAAAAACACCCTATTCTCTTTCTTCTTCTTCCTCCTCCACTAACAAACAAAAAACACCCTATCCACTCATAAAAAAACCAAGGTTGAAGGGAGAGATGGGGGATAAGGAAAAAAACCAGTCGAATTCCACAATTAACATCAGGTCATTGCGATATCTGGAAAGAAAAAAAAATTGGTCAAAATCCAAGGTTGAAGGGAGAAGCCGGGAGGAGGACGGCGAGGTAGGAGCGCGCGTAGTTGAGAGGACAGTCTAGTGCTGATCGGATGGAAGTGGAGATGAGCCGGGAGACGGCGGACGCGTCGAAGGGGTAGATCCGGAAGTTCAAGTACGGAAACGACGAGGAGACGGCGGCGGACAGGGCGGTCGCGTTGGTAGCTGACGTGGCAACGAAGTGGAACGCCACGTGCTCCGGACAAGACGTGTGCTGAAGGACGGACAGGATCGCAGCCATGGAGCCGCGGAGGTAGGCCGCGTCCAGCGTCATTGCCATGTGGACAGTGTCGTCAGAGCAGATGGAGTCGTCCTCTTCCACGGCGGCGTTCCGAGAGATGCGAGGGCAGTCCGGGGAGTTGTAGAACTGTGGGGCCTCTTTGAACAGCTGTTGGGGATTGGCATTTGCATTTGTCCGAACGAACACTAAGGAACATAATAATAATATTAATATTAACAATAATAATTTGGGAATTAACATCAGTCCGTTTTGGCATTTGCATTTGTTCGATGGAAGGACGGTGGGTTATATTGTATAGTGTTGCTTTGAAGTTTTAAAACGCGGTTTGGGAATTAACATCAGGTCATTGCGATATCTGGAAAGAAAAAAAAATTGGTCAAAATCCAAGGTTGAAGGGAGAGATGGGGATAAGGAAGGAAACCCCAAAACGGTGCGGATTTGGAGTGGAGAGGAAATCCCAGAGGGAGGGAAGGGAAGAGGAAATGAGTGGATAAGGTGTTTTTTGTTTGTTAGTGGAGGGGGAAGAAGAGGAAAGAGAATATGGTGTTTTTTGTTTGTTAGTGGAGGGGTATTTTTGACATTTCCCGTACCCTCTCACCGGAGATTTGCTCCGTTTCCGGCGAGAGGGGGGAAATCGTATAATTTCTCCAAACTAGGAGGAGTTTTTAATCGGTTTGCGAAGTACAGGGGGGAAATCGTCTATTTGTTTAAACTAGAGGGGGCCAGATGTAATTTACCTATAATTTTATGATGGTCACGTTGAGAGATGATATACTACAATAATGATTTAAATTAATTCAAATTCCTAACTAGAACAAGAAATATTATACTACAATGAATGATTTTATTTTATTTTGTACACCAAAATACAACTTAAGATTGTAAATTGGATTCTCCCCGTCTATAAATAATTTCCAAGCATTTGACTCAAGGGTTCAACCATTGTGCACAAAATCAAAATACTTCTATGGTTCAATTCTCAACTTCGGTTCATACTTTGACTCCTTTGTTCATAGAGTAGCAAAAAAATACTCGATAGTAGAATTCTAAGACATACTATCATACTAACATGATAATTAAAAATAATTAAATTACTAAACCCGTAAACCATATCACAATTAAAACTAAGTAGAATATCACAACAAAAGATATTACGAACCCTTGTAAACTAGGACTAACTAAAAGACAAATAAAACTTCTCCTAAATAAAATTATAATGCTAATTGGACTTGATACCAAACTAACCCATTAAATATAACGAATATGAACTAGGTCAATGGTAAAAGTTATATTTTTATACCATATGACAATTTGAACCTTGAATTTCCTTCAACTTATACACAAAATTCTAAACGTCTTGTGCTATTAGGATGGATTTGGTACATACTATAGACTGAACAATACATACTAAAACATAACCAAAAAAATTAGTCTTTGATTTATGTTTGGTAACAATAATGACTAAAATACTATATAATAGGAATATTACCAAATTACTATTCTTCTTCAAATAGAGATTCTTTATGAAACCCTAATTCAACCTCCATATTTCCTCAAAAAGTTTTGACTAAAAAAAACTGTAGCATACAAAAATGGTATACGAGTATGAATATCACTCTCTAAACATTAGAGAACCAACAATTAGGAAAGCTAAGGTTTGAGATTCAAATAGTAAAGAATTGAAAAAGAGATAGATAGAAATTTATTTATGAAGAACGATCCTTAAGAAAGATTTTTGAAAAAACTTTAGATTATTGCTATTGTTTGATGAAGAGCAAGAAAGGTTTATAAAAAGCTAGAAATCACAACCATGCAAAAATAAAGGAGAGTGCAAGGAGGAGAACGAGAAAGAGTCATTTAATAGGGTAATAAGGTAGTTTTGAAAAACTCAATTTTATTAAGTTTTTGGCATGAGATATTTTTTCTTGTTCCTAATAAAAAGATAGAACAAAATTTTAGAGATGAAGAGGACTGAATTTAGGTTTTAAGTGGGCCTATTTTTATATCGGAGACAATTAGGCTAAACTTTTGCAGAGGGGTTGAAATGAAAATAATTAACGAAAGGGGTTCTCGAAAAATAATTTTCATGTTTGGGGTTGGTTCAAAAACGCAAAAAAAAATCTGTCCAAAACCGCTATTTTTTCAACGTTTTTGGAGTCTGCAACAAAATGTACGGTTAGTCAACCAGATGAAACCCATAACAAAATGTGCAGTTTTGAACCAAGTTGGCTCAGCTGACTTTCAACCAATCCCGCAACAAAAATTGTGTTTATGGGCAGATTAAAACCACGATTCGAACCTCCGACCGAGAAGGTGCTCTTGTGCTTTGTTGCCAATTCAACTACTCAAATTTCTTGTTTATTATTGTTAACTTTTAATTAAATCTTATTGTCAACCAATCCTGCAACTAAAATTACGACTTTGTTCATTATTAAAAAAAATTAGCTTATCAGTTTTCCAAAATTGTTTTGATTTGTTCTTTAAAAAATGAATTTTGAATTTCCTAATTATTTTTAAAATTATGTAATCCAAATAAAAAAATGGTATTTTCGACAATTGATTCATAAAAGTTTGATACTTAATGATCATCTGGGAAAAATTTAAGTTTTGCATAAGATATATGATATTGACGAAAATGATAAATTGTTGTTGATAAAACATTGTAAAGGGTTACAACATAATTGGAAAATAAAGTACGAGAGATAAAGCTTAATACAACTAAATATTACAAATTATAAAGTTCAAGGAGTTTAGTACAACCAAATATTACAAACGATAGTTCCACAAGTTTAATACAACCAAAGAAAAAAATTACATAGTCAATTAATTCGATGTTTGCCTGGTGCTTGTAAAAGCTTTGACCACATTCGACAGCGTAATGTTCAGGAAAAAATGAAGAAAATATGACCACCAAAAAATAATTAAAATAAAATACATAAGTATAATTTACATATGGATTTATAAACTTAATACACCTTAAATACTTACATTCCAAAGTATCAAAGTATTTTTGACCCCGATATTAAAACCTCCTTCAGTGAAGACCTTGTGCTTGAATTTATGGTACCAGTAGGGTCCTTTAAAATAACATTTGATTAAATGATATCATTTTATATTTAGGTTATTAAAATATAAACATCATATCTTCAAAACTACCATAGCATCACCTAAACTATTAGGAGTAAAAGTCTCATTCATGACAACCATCTAAAAAAATAACACACAATTAAGCTATGTTTTCTTGGCATAATTAAAATTGAGTAGATGAACAACAATGTTACTTGAGATATTTTTATACGTTTTGAAAAAGTATGTTTAGCTTTCTCAATCATTGTCACTAAATTTTTTCCTTGTGTTATTCCTCAAAATAAAAATTAGTACGCTGAAATTAATATAGTGATAAAAAAATGAAGGCAAGTATATATTATACTGTCAATTCTAAGAAAAGTGACTGTTGTTGTCCATATGTCTTTTTTAAAATGAGTATTGAGTGATGGGTTTGTTGAATTCTCTTTCAAAATGTTGTTGATTATTGAGATCGGGTTGTGAGTGAGCTGTTGTACCCTATTTGTTTTTAGGGAAAAGTTTAACTTTGATATCTGTGGTTTGGCAAATTTTGCGTGATGATCTTGTGGTCCTGAAACGCAACTCGTGATCCTGAGGTTGGTTAATTATTTTGCGACGTAGCCTCGGGTGGCTTCCGAACCAAAAAAATTACTCCGAAGTTAATTTTAAATTCCTTTTAATCCCTAATTTTTTTTAAAAAATTCTATAAACAACCCCTATCTGACCTCGAACCACGGATTTTGGGTTATCGTCAATGGCATGGCCGACCATGCCATAGGACCCCCCTGGGCCACCTTGATCTCCTTCTTCAGACCAGACCCGAACTCCATGAGGTCTCGGTAGTAGGTCTCGATCACTGACTCAAACTTTACACATCGGTTCTTGATCAAGGTTAGGATTGGGTTTCGGTTTATCGGGATTAGGTTGGAATTTGAATTCAGAGCCTAGGGGATCCAGATCATTAGCGAACATGGATTGGAAGAAGTTTATTTTGGAGTTCGGGTTGAGATATGGGTGTTTTTAGAATTTTTAAAAAAATTAAGGATTAAAAAGGATTTAAAAATTAGGTTCGGAGTAATTTTTTTGGTTCGGAAGCCACCCGAAGCTACGTCGCAAAATAATTAACCAACCTTATGATCACGAGTTGCGTTTCAGGACCACAGGATCATCACGCAAAATTTGCCAAACCACAGGTATCAAAGTTAAACTTTCA
Organism: Hypericum perforatum; assembly: GCA_012979155.1. NCBI lineage: Eukaryota > Viridiplantae > Streptophyta > Magnoliopsida > Malpighiales > Hypericaceae > Hypericum > Hypericum perforatum. Next base: position 8,437 of record SOPF01015817.1, read on the forward strand.
TCATTGCCATATGATATATGCCTGCAGAACCTAGAATAAAAGATGTTGGTTGATGTATTTCTTCGTCTTCTTCATCTATATTAATAGTTTCCTCACAATTTTGATGTTCAAATTGAGGTTGATTTTTAGATGGTGTAAATGATCTACCACCAAGAGACTCTAAAATTTGTTGTATTGAATGTGCTGTTATAATGTTATTGTTGGGTTTGTGGTACTTGGGTATCAAAATTAGAGTATTAAGATTGAGGCTCATATGAAGATTGGCTTGGAAGGTGATATTCTGTATTTTTGTCACTCTCCTCGTTTAGAATTTTCTCCCACTGATCTAATGGATCCATCTTCAATAAAAATAGAGAACTGAATAAAAAAGTGAACGTGAACATATGAATATATAAAGAAGAAAACTTGTCTGTTTCCCAAATTATAAAATACAAGAAATAGTGTGGTTTTGTTTAAAAATTAGAATGAAGCACAGCTTATTTAATCATCATTATGAGCTTTGGTTTATTGCATTCATTGAGCTATAGTAGAACTGTTGAATAATTTGGTATTGTCATGTGCCTTAAAGGTGGAAGAAAAAAAGTGTGAAATGACTAAAGGAAAAGCAATAATGGTGATGAAGCAGACAATGACATATTGTCAGAAACAGTGACCCTGGAATTTTCTCAGACCTAACTAAATTTTATCGAAAAACATTTCGGTGTGAGGTGACTATACATAGCTTGATGATAACAATTGGTTTACTTTGTGAGAAAATTTATGGCTATGAATTATGTAGACTTATTAGAATTGCTTGGTCATTAAATTTATCACTATCAAGTGGGCTTAGTGAATTTAATATCAAAATAATTGTGGATAACAAAGAAATTAAGGATTAATATTATAAAACATATCAGATTAATGAATTATCAATAATTAACTATTGAATAATTGGTGGAACAATCCTAATTAGACTAAAACCGCAAAAAATCATGTGGTTTTGAGCTTAAAACTACAAAAAATAATGCAATTTTGATATGAATTATACTCCACCAATTAAGTCATTCCATGCTCGTTACAAAACACTCACACTTACGTACTGAATACTTAAATCTTCAAGTACATAAAACATATCCATACGTCCTAGTGTCTAAGTGAAAGATTTGAGTAAATGAGTAATTCAACGTCCAGACAAGGTTAGTTATTTCTAAACTTTAGTATATTTCATTTATTAAGTGTTTTATCAGTTTGATGTATTTACTTGTTATTATAAATTTTGGGATGTTAATATTCTCATTTTAGTCATAACTATAAAATGACAACAGATTTCTTACTGTGCTTCGATGGAACTTACTGTAATGATTCAAATGGTATGGATTACAATGGGGGAAGGAAAAAATTATTAAAAATTGAAGGTTTTGTTACGTATAATGTACTATATGCTACAATTAGGCATAAGCTTAGATTGAGCAACAATAAATATATAAATAGATCGTATATAGATTGCCAATTACATTTGATCCATCAATTGAGTATAGTTGTATGGAGGTTTCTGATGATGATGATGTGATTACAATAATAGCTATTCGTGGAGATTTTCTTACTTTGAAGTACTGTATTTTATATATTTAGAAGTAGATTATGGATACACCATAATTTAGCTATCAGAGTAGTCATCAGGGTTATGTGAATAGAAGTAATGATAGCCAGTTTATTAATAATATGTAATATAATATTGGGACATCTAGACCTTCTAGAATTAATAAGTTTGATATAAATTATACTCCACTAATTAAGTTAGAGTATGAGTACACTACTCTTGATGTATAACATCCAAAATTGGATTTGTCGATACCATGTCTTGTTGATGTTGTGGTAGAAATTCCATTTCAAAATACTAATTTTGATACACTGATAAAGAAGAGGAGCCACATTTAGATGTTGCTAAAGATGAGAAGGGTCAATCTTTTATCGTTTATGACGACAGCTGGGTTGTAACAACTAAGGAGGATGCGCAAGAGATACTATTTTGAATGAGGATATGATATAGGCAATAATGGAGGAGATGATCCGATCTGTTAAGTGATAATCCGTGAAAGTTAATTGTGACTATAATATGAAGAAGTCAAAGAAACATTGCTGGGTTGCATAATTTTTACTTACAGGTGCAAGTTGTCAGTGGTATTTTTGGGAAATGCTTAAAAAGGAGTAGTTAATCCCTAAGGTGTTACAAAGTATCAATAGCCTCACACTTGTGTGGCTAATAGGGCGATTGAAGACCACAGACAGTTGGATTCAAAGTTTATAGCTTAGTACATTCAATGTCGGGTATAAGGTTAACTAATGATCTCAATTCTTTCTATTATCACAGAGGTGCATGATAATCTAAAAATTAAGCCCTCTTATAAAAAAAAGCATGGGATGGGAAGCACAAGGCAATGGCCATGATTTGGGGAGGATGGAAAGAGTCATATAACTTGTTGCCAAGATGATTTACTGCATGTCAGGCAGTTAATCCATGAATAGTTGTCAAATGAGAATACTCATATTGCTACCCGAGCACCAATAATCCTCTACCACGAGGAACTAGGATGTTCTATCAAGTCTTTTGGGCCTTCAAGCCATGTATCAATGCCTTCAAAAAGTATATTCCTATTTTTTTCATTGATAGAACTTGGCTGTATGGTAAATACAAGCAAATTTTCTTAACCTTCATGTGACTCTAGATAATTAGGTCTACCTTGCGCCATACCAAATTGGTGCAAAACTCTATATGGATAATGTCATTCCACATCATCATAGCAAATTAATGGGACTCTAACTCGCCACATATCTTTGATTACTAGTTGGAATCCAGCCATCAATTCTATTTTGGCCTTATAAGGAAATAATCTATCAGAATGTTACATATTTTATTACAGAATAATATAAATTTGGTGTCTTGCACAAACAAAAAGTCATAAATAAAAGAGTAAGATCACATACTACTGCAAGATAAAGCTCTTCTAACATCCTTCGTACTTCAATCATTGTTTCTACAGATTTCTTCATTTTAATATCTAAATTCCAGATGTGATAGGAAATGATTATCACTGTGTTACTATAAATAAATTAAACAAACTAAAACATGAGTCATAAATTCTTATTTGACAACCCAGAATTTAGTCATGTTTAATCATTGTTGAGCGCTATGAAAAATTGGACAAGTTGGATGAAACTATTACCAAGCCCACAAATAAAGTAAATACATGGCTTCTCTGATTTCCTTGCTACTATTTTTCGTAGCAAGACACATTTGTTTGTATAAAAATGCAAGACAAGCCCTACCCTAACTGTACGTATGTATGGTATCCAAGTTTTTCATAATGACAATCAGTAAGTCTTTACACCCCAATCATCCTTTATTAGAAAAAGTTGAGATCCAATCAAAAGTAATATGTTTGCTCGAACATATTGTTCAACTAATAAAGTTAGAGAATCATCAGTTAGATCGGTCGCATCAAAATGCTTTATTAACTAACTCAGACTTATTTTGTTATCCTTGTAAGCAACAATAAAATTAGTTAGATCTTTACCAAGCAAAATAGTGCATAATTCAGGCCACTTTTCAGGAACTTGCTCACCGGTGACTCGAATTTCCATTATTGGAAGCTAGAGCAATATCAATACATCTTGAAGTGTTACTAGCATTCCACCATGTAACATATGAAACATATGCGTCTCACGCCACCATCTCTCTACTAATCTAGTAATGAGAATCCTATCAACATGCAATAAATATCCCATACTCCAACTTCTTCTAAAATTGCTATTGAACATAAATTATAAAAATCTCGGCGCCTGAACCTCCCCTAGAATAAATTTGAACCTTTGAGTCCTTAGTGTTTCGTTAACAATAGGGTCATATTCATCTCCAGACTGTCTTCTAGCCTGCGAACAAGCAAATGTTTATAGCATATTAATTAAACAATTGACAAGAATAATGTAAAAAATTAATGTCAATATTTTATAACTACCTCTTTCTCCCATATAGCTTTTGCCCAATGAAAATCGCGTAGGTTTGACAGTTCTTGTGATTCAGCAGTGCGCTCATGTCCAATATAATCATACGGACGTCGATATTGCTTCATTATCAACTAATACAAATAATAACACACATTGGGTCAAATGATTCAACCGAGTCAATATAATTTAAGTATGTCCATTAAAGAAAAAATTAATATAAAGTAATTCACAAATATAATTTGATATATCTAATTGTTATTTTAACAATTAGGGTCTCACAAAATTTATTCCAACCTAATTTTGAATAAAAGTATCTAACATTAATTAAATATTTAACAAATTTTGAACAATAAGATGGAGTAGCTCAGTTGGCAAAAACATGCCTTAACGAAAAGGTTGGAGGTTCGAACTTTGCTACTAGCGATTTTCCAAACTCAAAAGAGTCGAATATAATGCATGCAATTAAGTTAAAATAAGCATTAAAAAAATTATGCATGCAATTAAGTTAAAATAAGCATTAAAAAAATTCAACAATAATTAATCAACAAATATTCAGCTAGATCAGTTGCCTTAAAAGCCTTCCTCGTACGAGAAGGTCGAGGGTTCGAAACCTTTTTTTATTCTCCCAAAACCGCCCATATTAATGTGTTTTCGTTCATGATATTCATGAGTTTGACAATAATAAAAAAAAGTATTAAATTAAACTTAAACAATAAGTGAACAAACATTTGAAATAACTCAATTAGCAAAAAACCCTTCTCTTGATGAGTAGGTTGGAGGTTCTCGCCTTTTCCCAATTTTTTTTAAATTTTGCCGAGCCAAACCCAAAATCAGAATTAAAATAAAAACATAAATATTATTTGAACAACGTTCATATCTAGCTCAATTGGCAACAAGCACTCGAAAAAAGCGAGTAGGTCAGAGGTTTGAGGCCTCCTCCTCACAGTATTCGCCAAACCCGACAAAGTTTTGGCAGATCCAAACACTATCCCGTTGTTTTCTAAGTAGTTTTATCCCCAAGACCAAATCTGGTTCGCCCAAGTTTTCTGAATCATTTATAATTTTTATCATCTTCACCCCTTTTTCATGAACAAAATAATCTATACAACAAAATAGAATTAAATTTAAGGAGATTACTTTGTTATAAGATGTGAGGATGTGCTCGTTGCTCCTCTTGGTTGTAACTTTTTGGCTCTTCTTGGCTCTTCAGGTAAGCAAGGGTTAAAATGTATACTAAAAAATATGAGTAAGGCAATATAGGAGAATTTAATGTCCAATTATTTCACCTAACTTTTTAGGTGATAGAAACAATGAAGGGTCACAACTAGTCAATTTTAATTAAAAAAACCTTCACCTCCTAGTCAAAATTGCCTCCAGTTTTAGAAAACAAGGGCTAGTTTCTGACCAAAACTACCGAGCCGAGCCTGAGGCCCGAAGCCAATTCAAGCCAAAATCGATCTGCCACTTTTTTTTCCAGCTGAGCTATTTTGCTGACCAGTCCAAAACCATGGCAAACTGCTAAATTTTACGCGGTTTTGTTTCGAATTCGCTTAATTTTATGCCATTTTTTGCAATCCAATCCTGTGTCTTTTTTTGCTTTACTGAACTAACCCTAGACAAGAAAATAAAATTATGATAACCCCATTTTGGTTAATCATTTTCATTTCAGCCCCTCTCAAGAAAATTACCCACATAATTAAGTGTGGATTTCATTCAAAGTAGTGCTACCAATATTATGGTTAATTATAAAAATAATACCCAAAAAATTAATTATCAAATTGGTGTCCACGTAGGAAACTAGTACCAAATTATAGAAAAATTAACCATGACTATCAAGTCTTGGGAAAAAATTTCGTGACCAAGTAATGGGAAAAAGTCGTGATTGACCGATTCAAAATTTTTTTTGGTAAGTTGTTTTTTAATTTTTTTTAGGTTTCAAAAAAATTAAAAATTAAAAATTTTACAAAATTGAAAAAAATTATTTAAGATTCTCTAAATTTTTTCCTAATTTTTTACTTTGAGAATAATACCTATAAAATTTTAACCCAATTAAAGTTATATTTAATTTTCTATGTCCTAATTTGATGACTTAAGTTTAACACGAGTATTTTACAAATATAGGATATTGTTTAATTGAGAATTAATTTTTATGACCCTATTAGCGGATTCGATATATAATAAAAATATCACATTCATAAACAAGTTAAATCATAATAAATTATTCTCCACAAATGTTGTTCTATTCTAAAACCTAATTTTCTTCTAAAATAAGGTGTTTTAGTGGTCAAAATTTTGCCCAATTGCCTTTGGCTTTTAATTACAAAAAGGTACACCAAAATAATTTATTACATAACTGGTGTCTACGTAAGACAGAGGAGAAATTTTTCGTGACTTGGACCAAGATACAAAAAAATTATGGAAACTTTTTTCGTGACCGAGTGAAATCATATTATGTTGTACCCTAAAATAGGAATGGGCATTTAGATTATTTGAATCTGAATTATCCGAATTTGGAAATACCTGAAATATCTGAATTACATATTTTACAATTCAAGTCTGAATATGAATAATATATTATCCGAATCCGAATATGGATTTGGATAATCGTCCATGATTTCATTGAATTTTAAAAAATATCCAAATTACAACAAAATCAAGCAAACACTAAATCTAAATTTTAACAAAAGCAAACAAATTACATCCAAATTACAATACCCATAGATGAGAGAAGGGTTGGAGTCTCGGAGATTGTCGAGCTCATGAATCGGCGAAGTTGTGGAGAAGTAAAACCAAGGGTCTAAATGCAAATTTTTAAAAGAGAAATCTAGTTCGGATATCCGAACTACTTTTTAATATATTCGAATCCAAACTAAAAACTTTGGATAATCCAAATTTAAATCCAAATTCAAAATTATCCAAATCCAAATAATAATAAAAATTCAAATTCGGACTAGGAATGGGACAACAAATATCGATATTTTGCTCACTCCTAACTAAGTGTGTGATGTACCATATACCAAACACACTCTTATATTACAAACTTTTTTTGGCAAGTAACATATTTGAGTCATTTAACAAAGAGTATTTGACACAACGACATACAACATAATATGATTTCACGAATGTTTAGGGTTCAAACTAGTTTACATGTACCAACGCTTGGCGTGTAGGATGGCAACATATCCTACATATTTTCTAAGAAATCGGAGTTTCAAACTCCATCTCTTGCGAATAGGAAAAAATTTTACTTGGGAGGAGAACAAAACCCAAAGATGTCTATAGTCCCCAAAGTTTTTTAAACAAAATTAACTCCAAAATTTATTAATGAACTAGAAATTAAAATTGTGAGAATAACACCCCAAAATAGGTTCCGAAATACAAGGTATAAAAAACTAATTAGTCGGATGTGGAAACTCCTGCAATATAAGAACTCTAAAACGTAATAAATTGATATGACAAATAAAACTAACTAAAATCACACCAAAAAATAAAACTAACTAAAATATTAAACCCTATAAACCACATAGTTAGGAGACCAAACGTAATGAAATGACTAACAAGAGGTTTAATATTTAAAGATAAAATTATAATTAGACTTAATCTCGAACTATCTAGAAAATTCAAATTACTAAAAAGCTAATTTAAAGGACAGCTAAGAAGTCTCCAAAATAAAGACATATCCTAATTAGACTTAATTCCAAAACTGAATAATAGTTAGAATAATTTTTTTAATCTAATTTACATTGCACTAATTGGTAGTGAATATCCTGATTTGAAGATAAAACTAACCAATGTAGTAATATGTACGCTAGAAAAAGAGAGTTCCTTGCAAAATAAGCCGAGTATAAAATCTTGGTTTGGGCCAGGGCAGGGCCAAAAGAAAAGTCGCCGGGCGAAAAACAGAGAAACAAACCAATTAATTAATTAATAATAAACAAATAAAGCCAGCCAACCAACCAAAAGGTCCAAAACCCAAACCAAACGAGAACCGGAATAAATAATTAAAATAGGAAACAAGTTATTAAAAAGAAAAAGAGAAAAAAGTAAAAGGGGGAAATAGAAGGATCTAGAAACCCTAGTTGGAGATCCTTCTATATAAACCCCTCAACAGGCTTCTCTCTTCCGCCTCTTTATACTACACACCTTCGATCACATTACACTAGATCTCTCTTCCTCTCTTCGAAACTTCGTCGTTTCGCTTCGAAACCTCTTAAGAAGAAGAAGAAGAAGATGGCGGAGATGGAGACGTTTGCTTTCCAGGCTGAGATCAACCAGCTCCTGAGCTTGATCATCAACACCTTCTACAGCAACAAGGAGATCTTTCTCCGTGAGCTCATCAGTAACGCCTCCGATGTACGGCTCTCTCTATCTCTCTCGTTTACTTCGAAGTATTGTCTTGATCTTCGTTTAGATTTGTGTGAATCGTGACCTAGGATTTTAGTTTTAGGATGTTCTATGTGTTAGGGTTTACGGTAATGGCTTAGATCCGTTTTTTTGGTTGCTGATCGCTCCCCTAGTGGATCTGTTCGTATAATGTATTGACCATATGAAACGACGTAGTATTGCTCATAACCGAGCTCGCTTGATCTTTTTTGTGAGGGTTTAAGGATTTTTTAATCATAAGCGTTTCTATTTTTCTTTTTTTGGCCTAAGTATTTGTTTTCGTTTTAATTGAATGTTGTAACTTAGTTTCTATTTTAGTACTTTTAATTGTTGTTCTATTTGATGCTCTGGTGGTTTGTGGTGACTCCGGGTTTCTTGTTGTTTATGATGTTCGTTTGTTTGTTTGTTCAGGCTCTGGACAAAATCAGATTCGAGAGCTTGACCGACAAGAGCAAGTTAGATGGTCAACCCGAGCTCTTCATCCACATTATCCCGGACAAGACCAACAACACCCTCACCATCATCGACAGCGGTATCGGCATGACCAAAGCAGGTTTGTTTGTTATATAGCTTGTCTGCTTTGTTTGCATTGTTTGGCGTTATCTATTTGTTGAGGTTGTGGTCTAATTGTGTGTTGGATATGTGTTTGCAGATTTGGTGAACAACCTCGGAACCATTGCGAGGTCTGGGACCAAGGAGTTCATGGAGGCGTTGGCCGCTGGTGCTGATGTCAGCATGATTGGGCAGTTTGGTGTTGGGTTCTACTCTGCTTACTTGGTTGCTGAGAAGGTTGTTGTCACAACTAAGCACAATGATGATGAGCAATACATTTGGGAGTCGCAGGCTGGTGGGTCGTTCACTGTGACTAGGGACTCTGGTGAGCCTCTTGGAAGGGGGAGCAAGATGACCCTTTACCTTAAGGAGGACCAGCTTGAGTACCTTGAGGAGCGTCGCCTCAAGGACTTGGTCAAGAAGCACTCTGAGTTCATCAGCTACCCCATCTCCCTGTGGATTGAGAAAACTACCGAGAAGGAGATCTCTGATGATGAGGATGAAGAGGAGAAGAAAGAGGACGAGGAGGGGAAGGTCGAGGAAATTGACGAGGAGAAAGAGAAGGAAGAGAAGAAAAAGAAGAAGATCAAGGAGGTGTCTCATGAATGGTCTTTGGTGAACAAGCAGAAGCCCATCTGGATGAGGAAACCCGAGGAGATCACCAAGGAGGAGTATGCTGCTTTCTACAAGAGCCTTACCAATGACTGGGAGGAGCATTTGTCAGTGAAGCACTTCTCTGTCGAGGGTCAGTTGGAGTTCAAGGCTGTTCTCTATGTGCCCAAGAGGGCTCCATTTGATCTCTTCGACACCAAGAAGAAGCCCAACAACATCAAGCTCTATGTCCGCAGGGTCTTTATCATGGACAACTGTGAGGAGTTGATCCCGGAGTACCTCAGCTTTGTCAAGGGTATTGTCGACTCCGAGGACCTGCCTCTCAACATTTCTAGGGAAATGTTGCAGCAGAACAAGATCCTCAAGGTTATCAGGAAGAACCTTGTGAAGAAGTGCATTGAGATGTTCTTCGAGATTGCTGAGAACAAGGA